>RDRW01000579.1:5000-272453 GCA_007896445.1 Puccinia hordei
TTTTTCCAATTTTGGTTCTCCTCACCCATCACCAGGAAATCTAGCCGGTTAGTACCCCTCAACTTTTTCATCAGTATCCATAATATTTGCAGACTAACTCTTTTTTCCTCCATTTCTCCGCATCCAGAATGAGCCAGGTTCTTGTTGAGGAGACTCAATTCGCTCGGGATCCGTTAGAATCACCTGCTCCCGAGAGTAATGTTGAATCTCCACACCCACGAACAACAGATATCCACCTGGAATATGCGTTGTTCATGGAAAATCCGGTTCTTGATCAAGCTACTTGGAAACGTTCTCAACCCTCTCCCAACAAGCTTTGGACTCGAATGATTTCCAAACCTCCCCCATCTCCAATGCCAATAAATCTGGAGGCCATTTGCTGGGCAGATTTCCAATTGGCAGTGATCCAACACCTTGGACCAACGCAAGAATATTTCAAAGAGTCTCTTGAAAAACTCCACCAGGAGAGCCTCATCCACTGGATTGGAATGATTTCGGTAAATTCCACCTATAGCATCAAACACGGCTTTGAATTGAAGGAATCTGAGGAGTTTGATGAGTTTTGCAAGGTTGCTGCAAGGACGTACCCCGCCAAGGTCGATCCGAGGGATATCATGAAGAATCACAGCCAAGTGAGTAACTTCCTTTTTCCTCAACGATTGGCATATACTTATGTGGATCTTGTCATATAGGGAATTCAGATGCGCAACCTTTTGACCATGCAATTTGGGCCGCCAGCAATCTGTGCAACACTAAAGTCAACATAAGTGCCAGTTGGTGAATGTAAGTCTTATTCTACATGTCACCATCATCAATGGTGAGCCTAATTAGTGCTATCTTGGTAATCAGAAAAAGGCGGATGTTTCGGCACACGAGATCCACACAATTGTGGCCAACCTACGCGAGAGTATTCAAAAGAATTCTTGCGGTGGTAAAAGCGAATATCCAACTCTCATCAATCCCATCGATCCCACCTTGAAGATGAAGATCACTCATAAGGAATTGTGGGAGTGGGCCCGGGCAATTCTAGCTGGCGAAATTGGTGTGGATCTGACCCATCCACCACAGGGGCCGAAGTATCCAAATCATCAATGGAGATTATGCAGGCCTGTGTGTAATCTGCCTAGTAAGAGCTCCTTGATCCAAAAGGACTCAGAGCACTCAGAGACCACCCATCCTACAGATCAGAAAGAAAACCCATTGGTTTTGAAAGATTATGCAGCATCCGATTTATCGATCTCGCCCAGCAAGAACTCCACTTCCAAAAGGAGTAACGAGTCAGGGTATTCAGACATTGAGATTTTCCATTATCAAGATGGCTCAGCTCAGGCCCTCAATGATCCACCCAACAACAATAATTGCAAAGCTTCTTATCCTACCTTCTATCATGACACATTGGCCAATATGGGCACTTGGGGACCAGCCGCAACCAGTAACATCAAAGACGGCCCTTTTTCCAGCGACTTTTCTCCTAAAACAATGGCTCCAGGGCCTGAGCCTGCCCGAAGATTTCCAGATGGTTTCCCTGCAATACCAACGTCTTTCTTGCCTCCGGTTCCTCAACATCAACATGTACTTACCCCTCTTGCATCACATGAGATGGAGGCGGTGAGCATGGAGGACTATCTCCAAATTGCTCAGATTCAACAACTCGATGACCACACACGTGCCCGGTTGGTCCTCCTGGGAATAACTCACTGGAGTTTCTTCCGATTGGTCTCTTACAGCACTCTAGTTTTCAGCTTGGGCTTCACTCCGGGGGCTGCACACCTCCTCACTGAAGGGGTGCAGAGACTTGAGCGGGCCTTTGACTCCAGCGGTTTGTGATTCTGTGTCTCTGTTTATGTCTAGTACTAGTGATATCTTCTTGAGTTTGTCTCCAAAAAGATGACCAGCACATTGTCTAAAATATAGTCTTATTTCAAATGTAGTTTTCACCTCCCAATACTTTCCAATACTTTTTATTCCACGCATCATGCATGTGTCTATTCTAAAACAAACACCTAAATCCCCACTCATTTATAGTCTTGTATGTTTGCAAATGTGATGATAAATATCAATTGTCTTATGCCACCATTTCTGTGATGAATAATTCACAAAATAAATCAAGCGTGTGAATTCCATTATCCCTTGCAGTAAGGGATTTGAAGACATTATTCCTTGCATTAAACAGCTTGATGACTAAAATGATTGATTTAGCTCAAACACTAGAAATCATCACAATCCAACGATTTATATGTGAAATAAATGGAGATGAAACAATCTAAAGAGGTGGACTCCATCAAAAATTTTCATCTCGTTGTTCAACATAAATTGTATTTCTTGGATTTGATTGGATAGTTGACATAGAGTAAGATTCAAACACATGGGTAGGAAGTGAAACAGCAAGTAATACATGATTCTACAAGTAACCACATCCTTGGAATTCACTGACCATGAGATCAGGAGTGATTATTTCACTAATATAAGACTTTGTAATTTCAGCATCCTCATCGGTTCCAATAAGGACTTGGTCACGTCGCAGGTGTGACGTGATGACAGAAAACACTTTTTTGATGGAGTTATAGTCGGGGGAGTAAGGAGGAAGATAGATCAGGAGGACATGTGCAGAGGCACAAATTTCATCGATATGGCCGCCATGGTGGATGCGTGCATTGTCCATGATGAGAACACTATTACGACCCAGAAAGGGGTTCATTTCAGGAATCTAACATCAAAATATTAGCTTACTGAATCCACCCAACCAACTACCAGATGATATTACATCACCTACCAGGACTTCCTCAAGGAAATACTCAAAATCCAGCCTGTTAATTGCTCCCTCCTGGGCAATGACGCCAAGCAGTCCGTCCAAAGATACAGCTGGTAAGAGTGAGACCCGGCAGGCATTGTGGGTACGAGGAAGTCAAGCAGTTCGGCAAACCTTGACTGCCCAAGCCTTGCGGCGTTTAAGGGCATCCATACAGATTGCTGCTTCGTCTGATCAAATGCCAAGATCATTGTCATTACAAGCAGTGATGATTGTTCATAAGGGTGAGGAGGAAAAGTACCGGTGAACACCATGAAATGGGCGGGAATGTTTGCAATAATTTCAGTGTAGATCGCACGTTTGATAGGAGATTGATCCGGGTGAACAGTGCGCGCCACCTTAGTGAGATGGAGACGCAAGTGTAGTTCCCGATGGATGGTGGCCTGGCTCACAGGAAGGCCGGAGTGCTCTTCGAGTGCCTTTTGTATTTCGTCGAGGTACAAACTTGGATCACCAGCAAGGATGTCCATGATGAACTCGCGCTGTTCTTTGGAAATGATCAAAGGAGCCCCGCGTTGTTCATAGAGGGCCGGGTCTCGTACAACACTGGATGTTTGGATGAATAATTCTTTCCACCGTTGGAAAGATCGCAGGCTAATTGAGGTGTCAAGAATATGATTGATTTCGTCCACTGGATGAGAGTTGATGTACAGCTTCACTGCAACAGATTTGATTTCTGGGACATATTTGACGTATCCCATGGAGATACTAAAGGGGATTGTTAAGCATCAGTTTTGTGAGATTACTTAAGGTAACTGGTGAATCTTACCCAGTATTATCTTTTGGTGAGTATGAATGGATCCCGATCTGGTGAAAAGAACTGCTCTGCAAAGTTAAACCATAACAGGATAAATAAGCCAATAATCAGCATCTTGAACACTTTGTTTCATTGGATTAAGTATTGGAAGCTTACCTGCAAGTCACTGAGCCTAATTTCCTTATCAATTGGATGGGTTGGATTGAGAAAGAAAGAAGACTTGCCAACAGTTGATTTGCGTGGCTGGGCTATCTGGCCCGATTGGAAAACCTAAACCGTATTTGTTTGGTGCCTCCACCGGCTGACGATATCCGTTTGGCAACTGGCTCGGCTGCGTGGATGATTTTCAGGCTGCCAGGTGTGGGCCCGCCAGCCTGAATATCCGGAGGGCTAACTTGGTGATGGGTGTCTCACGGATTTTGCGCCTGGGTGAAAATCCGAGACAAAAAATTGTCTCAGAAAATCCCAGGTTGCACGACATGCATTCTGAGAATGGCTGTAGCGTAGCGGCCCACTGTTGCCAACGCCAACCCGCACACCACTTTGTTTTGGCGTGCGGGTCCCACACGCCATTTTTTTTTGGCGTGCGGGGCCTACATGCCAAAAATAATTGGTGTGTAGGTCCCACACGCCAATTGTTTGGTGTGTGGGTCCCACAGGCCAACTTTGTGGCGTGTGGGATAGCTCACGTAATTGAACCGGTGGACCGGGTCAATTACAAGAGCAAGTCCCCACACGCCAGAAAATTGGTGTGTGGGAACTCTCGTTGGCCGGCCAGAAGGACTTCCTCCTGGCCAAAGAGGTTGTATAACCTTGTCAGCCGGGAGGAAGTCCTCCTGGCTGATGAGGTTGTATAACCTTTTCATCCAGGAGGAATTCCTCCCGGCTGACGAGGTTATACAAACTTGTGAGCCAGGAGGACTTTCTCCCGGCTGACAAGGTTATACAACCTTGTCAGCCAGGAGGACTTCCTCCTGGCCGACGAGGTTGTATAAGCTCGTCAGCCAGGAGGACTTCCTCCGGGCTGGCCAACAAGAGTTCCCACACGCCAATTTTTTGGCGTGTGGGGACTTGCTCTTGTAATCAAACCAGTCCACCGGTTTGATTATGTGAGCTATCCCACACGCCAAAAAATTGGCGTGTGGGACCTACACACCAATTACTTTTGGCATGCAGGGCCCACATGCCAAAAAAAATTGGTGTGCAGGGCCCACACACCAAAAACAATTGGTGTGTGGGACACCCACGCCAATAGTTTGGGGGCGTTGATAAACGCACGCCAAGCGCGCACGCCAACGCCAACCCGCACGCCAATTTTTTTTGGCGTGCGGGGCCTACACGCCAAACAAATTGGCGTGTAGGGTCTACACGCCAAAATAAATTGGCGTGTGAGACCCACACGCCATTTTTGGCGTGTGGTTCCCAAACGCCAATTTTTTGCGGCGTGTGGGCCCCGCACGCCAAATAAAGTTGGCGTGTGGGCACGCCAATTGTTTAGCGTGCGCTCCCACACGCCAATTGTTTGGCGTGTGGGAGCACACGCCAAACAATTGGCGTGCGAGTCCCACACGCCAATTGTTTGGCGTGTGGGGGGATCCCGCTCACGTAATCAAATGGGAGGGCCCATTCGATTAAGTGAGCGGGCCGGCTGAAGAGGTTATACAACCTCGTCGGCCAGGAGGAAGTCCTCCCGGCCGACGAGGCTATACAACCTCGTCGGCCAGGAGGAATTCCTCCCGGCCGACGAGGTTATACAACCGCGTCGGCCAGGAGGAAGTCCTCCTGGCCAACAAGGTTGTATAGCCTCGTCGGCAGGGAGGACTTCCTCCTGGCCGACAAAAAACAATTGGTGTGTGGGACACCCACGCCAATAGTTTGGGGGCGTTGATAAACGCACGCCAAGCGCGCACGCCAACGCCAACCCGCACGCCAATTTTTTTTGGCGTGCGGGGCCTACACGCCAAACAAATTGGCGTGTAGGGTCTACACGCCAAAATAAATTGGCGTGTGAGACCCACACGCCATTTTTGGCGTGTGGTTCCCAAACGCCAATTTTTTGCGGCGTGTGGGCCCCGCACGCCAAATAAAGTTGGCGTGTGGGCACGCCAATTGTTTAGCGTGCGCTCCCACACGCCAATTGTTTGGCGTGTGGGAGCACACGCCAAACAATTGGCGTGCGAGTCCCACACGCCAATTGTTTGGCGTGTGGGGGGATCCCGCTCACGTAATCAAATGGGAGGGCCCATTCGATTAAGTGAGCGGGCCGGCTGAAGAGGTTATACAACCTCGTCGGCCAGGAGGAAGTCCTCCCGGCCGACGAGGCTATACAACCTCGTCGGCCAGGAGGAATTCCTCCCGGCCGACGAGGTTATACAACCGCGTCGGCCAGGAGGAAGTCCTCCTGGCCAACAAGGTTGTATAGCCTCGTCGGCAGGGAGGACTTCCTCCTGGCCGACAAGGTTATACAACCTCGTCAGCCAGGAGGAAGTCCTCCTGGCCGACAAGGTTGTATAGCCTCGTCGGCCGGGACGGCTTCCTCCCGGCCGACGAGGTTGTATAACCTCGTCGGCCAGGAGGAAGTCCTCCCGGCCGACGAGGCTATACAACCTTGTTGGCCAGGAGGACTTCCTCCTGGCTGACAAGGTTGTATAACCTCCTCAGCCGGGAGGAAGTCCTCCCGGCTGACGAGGCTATACAACCTCGTCGGCCAGGAGGACTTCCTCCTGGCTGACAAGGTTGTATCCCGGCTGACGAGGTTATACAGCCTCGTGCCGGGAGGAAGTCCTCCCGGCTGACAAGGTTGTATAACCTCGTCAGCCAGCCCGCTCACGTAATTGAATGGGCCCTCCCATTCAATTACGTGAGCAAGGGGGGACCCGCACGCCTGGCGTGCGCTCCCACACGCCAAACAATTGGCGTGTGGGACCCGCACGCCAAAAAAAATTGGCGTGCGGGGCCCACACGCCAAAAAAAATTGGCGTGTGGGAACCACACGCCATTTTTGGCGTGTGGGTCTCACACGCCAACTTATTTTGGCGTGTAGACCCTACACGCCAATTTTTTTTGGCGTGTAGGCCCCGCACGCCAAAAAAAATTGGCGTGCGGGTTGGCGTTGGCGTGCGTTTATCAACGCCCATAGTTTGGCCTGCGCTCCCACACTCCCTTTTTTGTTGGCGTGTAGGCCCCACATGCCAAAAAAAAATGGCGTGTGGGACCCGCACGCCAAAATAAATTGGTGTGCAGGTTGGCGTTGGCGTGCGTTTATCAACGCCCCGGATGTTTGCTGCTGCACAAAAGTTTGGCAGCTGCAGCCAAAAGTTTCAAAGGTCGCAGCAAAAGCCGCAACCTTTTTTGCAATGGCTGTATCTAGGTCTGATAGAGATTACTATATGTAAGTAAGATCTATCTTGGAATCATCCATATCTTTATAAAATATTGATTACAAGACTCTTAGTTATTTGCATAGTACCAGGTCTTTCAAACCACCTGTAAGTCATAATAGCCTTTCAACCTATTTGCAATTTATTTCCCCCTCAGCAGATATTTCACCAAATTATATTTAGTGTCCCCCAAGAGTCCTACAACATCAACCCGTTAGGTTGCATGTATTGATCCAGTACCAATTGTGCATAGTTTGTTTGGCTCAACAAGGTTATTCCCTCAGTTATGTGTATGAGATTGAAGGTGTTATTGAAGACAAAGTACCAAAGGGGCTTAATGATTATGTACCTACTGGGTCTAATTCCTTCCCTACTACTAGTTGTTTCTTCTCTCTACTTTGTGTTTTCTTTTTCTCTATCACCTTCTGTTTCCCAACCACCCAGGTCTGCCATCCCCTCTATCCTCCACGCATCCCAGGACACTGACGTCCACATCACACGTGTCAAAGGTTATTCTTCATTTTCATCTCATCTTGTGTCTCTTTTTAGTGTTCTCTCATGTCTTGTCTCTCTCATGCTCATAATGAACATCACCTTCTGTTTCCCAACCACCCAGATCTGCCATCCCCTCTATCCTCCACGCATCCCAGGACACTGACATCCACATTACACGTGTCAAAGGTCTGCCATCCCCTCTATCCTCCACGCATCCCAGGACACTGACGTCCCCATCACACGTGTCAAAGGTTATCTTTTATTATCTTAGTTAACAATGTGTAGATGGTTTGTTTGGCTTGCAAAGGGCATTCCCTTAGTTATAAACAAGTGTATAGCCCCCAATTTTGGGGAAGCTCTTTGCTGAGAGTTGATGGTGACTTCTGACACAGATCAACACCAATCAGCAATCCGTTTCATGCAACCTAATGGGCCAACGTCAACCTGTTAGGTTGCATGTATTGATGCAGTACAAATGGTGCATGGTTTTTTTGGCTCGCAAATGGCATTCCCTTATTATATGTAGACATGTAGGCCCCGTTTGGCTGCCATTATGTTATGTAATATGAGCCGCTTTTGTATAACCGGGCCTCACAGAGGCCCATATGATATCACTTGCATGTTTGGCAACATGCAGAAATTATAAAGTTCATGATGACTTTTGTCATCACTTGTCATTGTAGACAGTATGTGGTTGTAAGTGAGTATGTATTCCTCCTCACCCGGGTTTGTCCCGGGATGGATGTAGTTTGAGCTGCGGCGAGTCTGACAGATTTATGTGACAGTTATGTCACAACACCCCCCCTCTCGCCGCAGACCCCTATGTACATACTACCAAGCAACATACAAGAATAGTAGGAAAAAAAAATAAAGAAGAAACAGAAAAACAAGTTGAAGAAGAAAAAAATAACAAAACGCAAAACAAAAACAAAAAAACAAAACAAAAAACCACTTCCTCCCAATAACCACTCTCCTTAAAACATTGAAAATATCACTACCCAAACTTTTTGTGAAAATATCTGCTATTTGCTCTTTCGTATTGACCCAGTGTAACACCGTCTTCTTTTGATATAAGGCCTCGCTTGTAATATAGAAATCTCTGTGTGAATGTCGCGTCCGTTTGTTAGAAGCGTCGTCAGTGGCAACTTTTATAGTTGATTGATTATCACAGTGTAAATGTCCCAAAACATCCTGTTTTAACACGTCTTTTAACAGATGTCTTACCCAGAGAGTTTGACGTGTCGCTACACCTAATGCCATATACTCCGCATGGCACGTCGAAGAAGCTACTGAGGGTTGCCGCCGTGCTACCCACAGGACAGGACAACCGAGAAAAGAGATGAACACTCCCTATGCGGACCTGCTGAATTCGCCTCCCCAAGATGTGTCACAGAACGTCTTCAATGGCTTCTTTTTGACACGTGGGAACAAACACAGCTTGAAATCGGCTGTACCTGCAACATAATTGATCAAATGCCATACCCCCTTCCAGTGATCCGCCCCAGGTTTTGCAGCAAAACGGGCTAGATAGTTCACTGCAAAAAAGATGTATGGCCTCGTTCCTACTGCCAGGTAACTGAGGGTGCCAATGACTGAGAGGTACTTACCTGACTGGCTGGGATTGCTGTCTTGGTCGGTCACCGCATTATAGCCCGGCGGTAAAGGTGTCTTACAAATCGCTTCCCCGTCCCACTCGGCATCCAGAAGCGTTTTGACAAGTTGTTGTTGGCATAAGGTGAAACCACGCCGTTCTCGTTTGACATTCAGACCTACAATCGAATCCAGTCGGTGCGCCCACTTGATTTTTAAGATATGCTTCAAATCTTTTTCAAGCTTGGTGAGTAATTCATTGTTCAACGCTGTTAACAACCCCATCATCCACATGTAACCAGATCACGCCGTGGGAATCAGGATGTTTCAAAATATAGAGCGAGTTATCATATTGTGAAGGGAAATAGCCAAAGTTCTCTAGGACTTGTTTTAGATGCAACCACCAGCAGCGCGCCGCCTGTCTGGTACCGTATAGCGCTTTCTTCAAAAGCAAGGCTTGCCCTGGTGGTACAGCCATCCCTTCAGGAGGATGTATCCACACCTCCTTGTTGATCGCTGAGTTGAGATAGGCGGCCACAAAATCGAAAACTGTGCACAGGCCAGTTATTTGATGCTGCAACAGCCAGTAGTAGACGCAAAGCTACAAAAGTCGCAGTCGGTGCCAAAGTGTCTATGAAATTGGTACCTGCTACCTGCGTGAAGCCTTTTGCGACAAAACGGGCCTTAAAGTGTTGCCCTGAACCGTTGACGTTGGGTTTGACTGCAAAAACCCATTGACCATTAAGGACCTTCTTGTCTGCTGGTTTCGGCTGAGCTACCCAGACCCTCATTTGCTCCAGATTCGAGAGTTCCGTCGCAATGGCTTTGGACCATTCATCTTTCTCCTGCAATTTCATTGCCTGCTTGAAAGTAGCGGGAACCAAGATTGCGTAGAAACTGCATAGCTCCAAAATCTTGTCTACAATCAATTCTTGATTGTGGAACTCAATTTCATTTTTGAAATCACCCAGTTGCATGGGCGTTGATAAACGCACGCCAAGCGCGCACGCCAACTTGCCAACCCGCACGCCAATTTTTTTTGTGCGTGCGGGGCCTACATCGCCATTTATGTTTTGGCGTGTAGGGTCTACACGCCAAAATAAATTGGCGTGTGAGACCTGCACGCCAAAAATGGCGTGTGGTTCCCACACGCCATTTTTTTTTGGCGTGTGGGCCCCGCACGCCAAATAAAATTGGCGTGTGGGCCCCGCACGCCAATTGTTTGGCGTGCGCTCTCACACGCCAAACAATTGGCGTGTGGGAGCGCACGCCAAACAATTGGCGTGCGGGGCCCACACGCCAATTGTTTGGCGTGCGGGTCCCCCCTCGCTCACATAATCGAGTGGTCCCTCCCACTCGATTACGTGAGCGAGGCCGGCGTGCGGGTCCCCCTCGCTCACATAATCGAGTGGGAGGGACCACTCGATTACGTGAGCGCTCAGGCCGGCTGACGAGGTTATACAACCTCGTCAGCCGGGAGGACTTCCTCCCGGCCGGCGAGGCTATACAACCTCGTCGGCCAGGAGGAAGTCCTCCTGGCTGACGAGGTTGTATAACCTCGTCGGCCGGGAGGACTTCCTCCCGGCTGACGAGGTTATACAACCTCGTCAGCCAGGAGGACTTCCTCCTGGCCGACGAGGTTGTATAGCCTCGCCGGCCGGGAGGACTTCCTCCTGGCCGACGAGGTTGTATAACCTCGTCGGCCAGGAGGAAGTCCTCCCGGCCGACGAGGCTATACAACCTCGTCGGCCAGGAGGAAGTCCTCCCGGCCCACGAGGCTATAAACCTCGTCGGCCAGGAGGACTTCCTCCTGGCTGACGGCAGGTTTGTATAACCTCGTCAGCCGGGAGGATAGTCCTCGGCTGACGAGGTTATACAACCTCGTCAGCCAGGAGGACTTCCTCCTGGCCGACGAGGTTGTATAGCCTCGCCGGCCGGGAGGAAGTCCTCCCGGCTGACGAGGTATAACCTCGTCAGCCGGCCTCGCTCACGTAATCGAGTGGTCCCTTCCACTCGATAATGATGAGTAGGGGGGACCCGCACGGCCGGCCTCGCTCACGTAATCGAGTGGTCCCTCCCACTCGATTATGTGAGCGAGGGGGGACCCGCACGCCAAACAATTGGCGTGCGGGGCCCACACGCCAATTATTTTTGGCGTGCGGGGCCCACACGCCAAAAAAAAATGGCGTGTGGGAACCACACGCCATTTTTGGCGTGTGGGTCTCACACGCCCTTATTTTTTGGCGTGTAAATTCCCTACACGCCAAAAAAAAATGGCGTGTAGGCCCCGCACGCCAAAAAAAAAAAGGCGTGCGCAGGATTTGGCGTTCGTGCGCCGTTGTCGCCTTGGACGGTTGATAGTGTGTATTATAGCCACATTTGCATCAGACTTTGACTTCAGAATCTTTACAAATGAGTAACCGGTGGCTATGTCCCGCATCGTGAGGATATAATTCCCTCGGGCCGATGAGATCTGCAGCCCAAATCTCCATTCTCGTCGCTTTCCTAGCAGATGCACCCAGCGGGTTTATCTTGGTGCTTTTGTTCATCATGCACGCTGGGCAGTGGATAGCACCAGGCGGCAGACTCTTCGGTAAGCCTAGGCCAACGTTTTCTTTGATTAGCCGTCTAATAACACGCAGTCCAGCATGTCCAAAACCTTTGTGCCAGAACAGCAAACGCTTCTTGTTACGACTGAGGGCACGTTCGACGTGTTGTTTCCCTGGAAATGGCAGGATAGTTTCCTTAAAAGAGCACAATCAGGCAATTTTTTTGATTTCACCTCATTGAAACAAGGAGTTGACAGGGAATTCTCCACTTTAGTTTGAGGAATAGAAACTTTTATGATTGCATCGCGTTGAGAGATACTGGGAGGAGAAGATTGAGGTAAAAGAGAAAAGGATGAACAGGAAAAAAAATTTGGAAAAGGAAAAGTAGGAAATGTAGTCGCAACAGAAGCCAAAGTCAACTGATAATTGGTAGAGATTGATAATCTCGACAAAGTCGTTTTGATCAATTGAACGGATGACGGAATTGTTTCATTTCCAATGCTATCGCCACCAACAACCGCTATCATCGGATAGGGCATACACCACCGATTTTGTTTCAAATCCAAAACACAACTAAACAGCAGAGTACCTCTCTTTGAAATGATATTGAAAGTGTCTCTGTTGTTGTCATAAAACACCAACGCATTAGCTTTCCATAAGGCAGCCATGGAGATCAATGTAGATCTAGCTTCCTGTCATATAAATGATCCTAAACTGTCATTGGTGATTTTACCTTCAGGCCCCGCATGCATAGTCATATGCAATGTCACGAATCAGGTTTATAACCAAAGACTTGCACCCCACGATCTAGTTCTTCAGACTCGACAAGAACCAACGACTCACACTTTGAATCAACCAACGATCCCTTAATTCACTATTGACTCAACCCGTTTTGACCAAACTCTAGTCCCATTGCACTCAATCAAATCAGAGCAAAGACATTCAGGAGGAGCCACGATTTAACTCAAGTGGAGGTAGATCATACTCTTGTTTATTTCTCTTTACTCTTTCTCATTTATAGTTTCACTGTCTCATTCTGTTTCTACTTTCAAGTTATTGACCAATCTTATTTCCTTTCATTAGGCTTGCAGTTATTTCAATATTTCTCCAATTAAGAATTCTTTGTTTCTCTCTCTTTGAGTTATCACCCGGACTAGAAAGATTTAAGGTACTTAATGAATTCATTTGTTATCTCATTATTCATCTTACTCAATCTTTTCCCTTTTTGTCTTATTCTTTTATTTGTTAAGTTAAATACTATTATTAGCTTTAGTTTGTTTGCTGCAATAAAATATAAGACCTCAAAATCCTACACTTCCTTACAGTACAGCATTCCGTGTATCACAATGATAGGGCCGTCTAATCGTTGGAAGTGGAGATTCCCAACTCTGGTGATGAAGGATTGGTTTGTGGCAGTAGCTACCAACAACGGAAGCGGTTTAGACAACGGCTTGAAGTCATGTAGAAGATCACGCAAGCCAGAGAAATGGTGCAAAGCACCGGTATCAAAAATAGCGGGAGCACTTACCACAGATTCTCCCAGACTCATGGTCCTGAAATCGAGATTGTCCAGATTGTCTGGTACATCTCCAATTTCAATCATCTGCGCCGAGGCCCCCCCAGAACTTGTTGACTGCGTCGGAGGTGGTTGAGGATGAGTTCTTTTGGCAGAGTTGGGGTATCGCTGTTGATAGAAATCGGCGAGACGCTTTGCCTGTTTTTGGAATGGGCGTTGATAGACGCACGCCAACAGTGTACGCCAACGCCAACCCGCATGCCAATTTTGTTTGGCGTGCGGGGCCTACACGCCAATTGTTTTTGGCGTGTAGGGTCTACACGCCAAAAAAAAAGGGCATGTGAGACCCACACACCAAAATTGGTGTGTGGTTCCCACACGCCATTTTTTTGTGGTGTGTGGGCCCCGCACGCCAAATAAAATTGGCGTGTAGGGCCTGCACGCCAATTGTTTGGCGTGCGCTCCCACACGCCAATTTTCTGGCGTGTGGGAGCGCACGCCAAACAATTGGCGTGCGGGTCCCACACGCCAATTGTTTGGCGTGTGGGGGGATCCCGCTCACATAATCAAATGGAAGGGCCCATTCAATTACGTGAGCGAGCCCCCTCCTGGCTGATGAGGTTATACAACCTTGTCAGCCGGGAGCACTTCCTCCCGGCTGACGAGGTTATACAACCACATCAGCCAGGAGGACGTCCTCCTGGCCGACGAGGTTGTATAACCTCGTCAGCCGGGAGGACTTCCTCCTGGCCGACGAGGTTATACAACCTCGTCGGCCAGGAGGAAGTCCTCCCAGCCGGCGAGGCTATACAACCTTGTCGGCCAGGAGGAAGTCCTCCCGGCTGACGAGGTTATACAACCTTGTCGGCCAGGAGGAAGTCCTCCCGGCTGACGAGGTTATACAGCCTCATGCCGGGAGGACGTCCTCCCGGCTGAAGAGGTTATACAGCCTCGTGCCGGGAGGGGGCTCGCTCACGTAATTGAATGGGCCCTCCCATTCGATTATGTGAGCGAGGGGGGACCCGCACGCCAAACAATTGGCGTGTGGGACCCGCACACCAATTTTTTTGGCGTGCGGGGCCTACACGCCAAAAACAAAGGGCGTGTGAGACCCGCACGCCATTTTTGGCGTGTGGGTCTCACACACCCTTTTTTTCGGTGTGTAGACCCTACACGCCAAAAAAAATGGCGTGTAGGCCCCGCACGCCAAAAAAAATTGGTGTGCACCGTTGGCGTGCGTTTATCAACGCCCTTTTGGAATTGGCTCGGTGGGGGGGCTTGAGCGGCGGGACTGACATTGAATTGGTGTTGAGGTTGAGTGTACAGCGACCCAACAAAAGTCGCTTGGGTTCGTTGTGACGTCGGAGGTTGGAAAGGGGATACTCCCACGCAGACGACGGTTCAATTGGCTCGGCTTAGCTTGTTGTGGACACTCGCGCAGATAATGGTCGGGGGCTCTGCATTGCCAGCAACAATGTGTGGTTGCTGCATAGAAATTGAGAGCATCCGGCCAATTATCCTCCGGTACGTCAGCCAGGAACGCATTGAAATCAAAATCACTACTGTCTGCTTTAGCTAACAGGACAGAAGTAGCCGAGTCCTCAAGGGTCGGATTTTCAGACTCGGCAGCGTGTTCATGTTGCTTTTTGCAGGTGTCAAACGCATTCACCAACACATCAAACTTCGGGAGCGCCTTCGTCGGATTGTTTTGCAAGGTGTTCTTGACCCGTTGTTCGAACTCCTTCTTGAAAGGTACCGGTGAGCGCATCACTGCACGTTGGAATACAAAACCAAAAAAAGCGTCGGAGTTAATGCAAACATTCAAATTGTTCCATTCCGCATAAAGGTTCTGCATGTTTGATGAAATCCCCGCCCCATATGAAAGATCGACCAAGACAGACATGACACAATTCCAAACGTTCACTTGAGCCGCTTGTGAGATCACCAAGAATTTCTGTTTCAGATAAGACAACATCTCCATGTATGCAACCTTTGGAGATCCACCACAAGCAAAGAGTGCACACCAGCCAGCACTACCATTCGAGCTATCTTCTCAAAGGTTGAGTTTTCAATTGGAGTGATGAAAAATTCCACGTTTTACATCTGAGCTTCACCTATCTCGGCCAATTTGTTCAACAATTGAACGAGGTTTCCACCGTTGGCTGCAAGTTGTGTTGCGTCGTTCCACCGACTATTGATCATCGTAGCCGTTTGACTGACCAGTTTAGCCTGCTCGAGTTGTAACTTGGCATCTAGGAAATCCCGTTGATTTCTGGAAATTGCAGCAGGGGCCTCAAGCGGAACGGCTGTCGCACCTGTCGTTTGTGAAGGAACCATATGTGGAGGTATGGACCTTGGCTGAGCCGTTGTGAGAACTCCTTTGGGACAGGTGGCAGTTCTGCGAGGGGGAAATACCAGTAATAATATTTCAAATATGTAAGAAGATATTACAACTGCTACGGGTGGTTTGAAAGACCTGCCCCTCTATGATACTACACAAGAGCTATCACAACAAATTTATTTATTTTATTTGTTGTGGCAAACTAATGATAGAGACAACTTAGGTGTAGTAGTCTCTTATCAGACCTAGATCAAACTTGAATTCAGTGGAAATGGGTTTGGTGGAATTTGTATGGGCAATAGAGCCGGGGTGGTTTACAACAGTCTTGAGTCAGATGATGGAAATAAGTCTTAAAGTAAATATCTTTTACATGTTTTTTTATATATTTTTAATTGAAGTGTTGATAAACTAGTAAAAAAAGAATTCTTGACGGAACTGATGTTATATGTGAACTATTCAAAGTGTATTTGCCCTCCTCCTTAACCTTCAGTGAAGAGCACAATGGGTTAAAGTCAATTTTACTTGTTAAGAGAACAAATAGTGATACTAGCTACTGGACTACTTATATATCCTCTGAGGTATGAAAGATTTTGATGGGTCACTTGATTGAGATCACACTGTGGGATTTACTTGGATTTGTGATGGAAACTCTAAGTGAGATGTGTGTTCTGCTTAGGATTCCTCCTCTGGCATGCTGAAACTGAGGAGAGAAAACCTCCTCCTTTTATAGTAAAACGTGAGGGATTTCTGCTGGTGTGATTGCCATAGAGGTGCTCATATGATGGTGGTGGTAAAGGTATCCATGTGGTGGTTGTGGTATCCATGTGGTGGTATCCATGTGGTGGTGGTATCCATGTGGTGGTGGTATCCATTAAATATACTACAACTATGCACTTGAATCTAATTCTATACTATGTACTATCAATCTATATTCCTAAAGTCTGAAATAAAAGTTTAATCCAGATATCTTTTAAACAAGGGGAGCTAGCCTAGTGGTTCCAGTGAGTGACTAGGGGTTAAATGACCTGTAGAACCTAATTATGCAATAATACATCTAGAAATATGTCTCCTTCTCAATAGTAAACTGTGACTCTATGTGATTTGATACTTGGAACACATGTGGCACACCACACCGTATTGGCACTACTCAACGTGCTAGCTGTCTGAATCCGAACGGTGTTGGATGGACCCCGTATCGTCTCGTTGCCTCTACGCAAGCCGGTTCCAGTGATCGACTCGAATAAGCTCCCCATTTGATCCACACCGTTGGGAACGAAACCATCAAGATCATCCAACCGGTGACTACTCCTCGAGGAGCTTTGTCGCATGCTGAGAAAGGCAAGAACAAGCAGTAGAAGATAACAAGACGAAAACAAAGAATAGGGAATACTCACTGTAACCTGATGTAGGTGAGTAGAATAGAGAAAAATAAAAAGAGGGAGTAGAGTGGTATTTTCTACTCTCCTTTTCTGCACTGGTAAAGTGGGGCCACCACTACTGTAATAAGCTAGATGGCGAGTCCGCTTAGCTTATTTGGGTCGGTAGCAAAACACCACTCAGAGATAGGAAAGGGAAGGTAAACGGATCTACGTATTCTACACACCCAACCACGTTACAATGAAGCAACCACTAATCTTTGAAGACGGTCGATTACGTCCTATGCTGAACTACCAATCGAAGAATGTTGCAGTCGTCCGTTTGAAAGGACAATTGGTGAAGGTCGGGTGTTGTTTTATTGTGAGATCAGGCTCATAACCTGTAGACATTATGTGGTCGTAAGTGAGTATGTATTCCTCCTCACCCGGGTTTGTCCCGGGATGAGGTGTAGTTTGAGCTGCGGCGAGTCTGACAGATGTATGTGACATTTATGTCACAACAGTCGTCACCCCTGCCAATTCCCATGTAGTACCCCCGGGGTACTATTTGGAATCATATTGGCACAGCTTGAGGTTACATAAATACTTCCTCCATCCATACATCCCCGCTGTTGAGTCAGATTATGGTTTTATATTTATATTTATATTTTCTCATACTATTAGTTATTTTTATCTGCATATTCTATATACATAGTATGTTATGGGTTTATCTTTCTCAACAACCAAACTATGTATTTACAAACATTATATATATTTCTTCATCTCTTTGAAATATATTTTCCCCTGGGGGAGTTTTCTTCTCAATAACACTTATACTAGGATTAGTGATCAACAGGTTATGAGCCCGCGCTGTGACCAGCAAAATATTCTAGTATAAGTCCTTCAATATTTACCCTTTCGTAGATAGTCAAAGAAGTTTCAAACTCTTTTCTATATCCCCCATAATAGTCTTTCATGTTCCAACCTTCTTTGGACATCTAAGACTGTAAATCTTGCTTATATCACCCTTCCGTGATTCTTGCTTTATTATTTTACTCTGTGTATCCACATATATGGTACATACCAGATCTAACCGGCCAGACCTTATTCAACCGGATTTCAGTACAAGAGTAACACCACCACGACAACCACTTCCCTCGATTCCAGAGAATTCCCTCGACTCCATCCCTTTCGTCTCGGCTGATTCTTCTGTTTCCTCCGATACTATGTCTGGAAATCAGTCGCATATCCCTTTCCCTTCAACCTCCGTACCGCCGGTGGACGAGCCAACTCAACATTCCGTTGAAGGAACTGCTTCCAATGAGTCAAAGCCGGCCGAATCCCTTGATACTATCATTGCCCGGGAGCTTGAGAAGACAGGTTTGGCGGGCATTGATGATAACTTTTTGAAGATTTTGTTGATCAGGAACCTCTCCAACAACATGCCTGGCACGTCGTCGGCAACGTCAATCTCTGTCTCCAGTCAACTCCAATGGCAGCAACTTGGCCAACAGATCAGCCCGCAACTACTCATTGATGGGAAAAATTTTCCGATGTGGTCGGCGTCGGGGTTGAATTCCGTCAAGGGTATCACTCAGAATGAAATTTTTTTGATTCAGATTCATCGACAATTGACCCAGCAACATCAACCGGTGTTTTGGCATTGATTCAACATTTGATCAACCCGGCGCTACGCCCTTCCCTCAACGGGTTGACTGCGTATGGGGCCTACGATTCTTTAAAACGGCGTTTTGCAGGAATCTCCTGGTCTCTTCTCCTCGGTCGTTGGTCCGACATTGCACAGGCCCCAGATGCATTGGACTCGATATCGTCCAGCTATGCATCTTTAAAGCGGAGCTGGATTGATTTGGAGGAGAGACTGGGGGGTTGGACGACAGATAAGTTATTATCCTTGTCATTCCACTCCATAGTGCGCCGATATTATCAGACAATGGCTGATTTGATTGACGCTTGTATTGCAATCAAGCCAGATCATCATGTTACATCCGAGGAAATACTCCAAATGGCAACTCGGCTTCATCAATCTGCATCTGCATTGGGTACACCTTCCGCTATGGCGATTTTGTCAACCGGAGGTCGTGGATCATCTTGTGGTTTTAGAGGACAAGGATCTTACCGTGGATCACGTGGTTCTTCCAGAAGCCAAGGAAAGTCTCAGGAACAGAACGGATCTACGGTTCCGCCCCCGGACAACTGGGCAAGACAATACTTGACGGCTGATTTTCCATGCAATGTGTGCTGGGAATGGGGCCATTGGGCACCAGACTGTCCCCGGGTCAAACTCAACCAACCGCCGCTTGACAATCCTCGAAAGAAGAATCTGTCCTGGAAACCGCAAAAGTCAAATGTATTATTGGGCCAACTAGTGAATCAATATGGCGAGCTAGCTTCCATTTCGGCTATGCCAGAAGGAAAGGAGGATGTTTTATGTGACACTGGGGCCACCCATCATGTAACGTCCCACGAGTCATTTTTTGTCACTTTGCGCCCTGCTAATTTAAGGCTGCGTGTCGCATCTCAAGACCGCATTCCCGTAGACAGAATTGGTGATGCGGTAATACCGACTCGGTTTGGCGGGCTGTACCTAAAGAACGTTTTGTTGGTTCCGCGTGTTTTGGGGACGGTAGTATCAGTAGGGTATTTCAACCAGTGGGTTGTGTTTGATTTTTGGCGAAATGAAAAAAGGAAGGGGATTTTTGAACAGACTCTGGGGTGACTCAAAAGAAGGGGACTTGGATTTTTGAGGAGAACTGATGATTTTATTTCTTGGACAAGGCTTTGTTTTTATAGACTAGTTACAAGTGTGACAAATTGTGGTTGTGAAATGAAAATGAATAAAGAGTAATTTGAATAAAAACTGAGAGGAGTATAATATGAGTACTTGGAAGAAATAACTAGTCAGGCCTTCTCAGTCTCTTTTAGTCAAGCTAGTATATTAATCAAGAAAAAACATATTACAAAAACCACAAATACTAAGAGGCGTTAATTCTAGTAATCAGATTTTTGGTAATCATAAAATGAGTTCAGAAAAAATAAATAACAACCAATTAAAATGATGTATTCTAGTCTGAAAAAACAAGTTGATTCTCTGAAAATTAAATGGAGGGAAGATACTTTTGAGGAGGAACAGAAAAACTCAACAGGATGGGAAAGTTGAATTTAACAAAGATCGTTTTGTTTTCCACCAAAACGATGTACATTTTTTAACCTGTGTAAATCAATATTGATGGTTCATTCCCTCTCAAACGTCTTCCGCGTCCATCGATTCCTGTCAAGTTTCTCCAAAGTTATTTTCTCTCTCTTCGTCAGCCCTCTGGCATGATAGGCTTGGCCACATAGCTGTGCAATTTTTCAACCGGACTATTACTCATCAATGTGTTCTTGGTATCCCCTCCAAGAAATTGCCCATTTTGAAGTCAAAATGTCATTCCTGTTCCCTTGCCAAAAGTACTCACGCCCCTGTGACTTCTCCATCTTGTGAGATGGCCGACGCCCCTGGAAATATTGTAGCGATTGATCTGGTTGGGCCTTTTCCTGAGGCACTTGATGGAAGTGTATATGGTTTGGTTTTGCATGATATTTTCTCAAGGATGACGTCGGTTGTTGGCCTCAAGAGCAAGTCGGCTGCAAGTCAGGCGGTTTGTGACTGGATTCTGAATTTCAATCGGTTAACACCTCATCGTGTGAAGACTATTCAATCAGACAATGCAGGCGAACTTACTTCGAATAAGTTTAATCGGTTTTTGAAGGAGCACAAAATTGGTCATGAACTCAGTATTCCCTATGAACACCATCAGAATGGTAGTGTTGAACGGACTAATCGGACACTTTTGGATATGGCAAGGACCTTCATCATTCACGCTAAGTTGCCGAACTCTCTCTGGTTGTTAGCTATGAAACAGGCGGCTTACATTTTTAACCGCGTGGTTCACACTGGAGCTGAAAAGTCACCTTACGAATTGTCAATTGGACGGCAGCCATTGCTAGATGTGATACGAGTTTTTGGTTGCCGGGCGTATCTACACGACGTCAATTATCCCAGGCAGTTCGTCCCACGTTCGACTGCTCTTATACATGTTGGAATTTTGGACGATTCTCATGGATGGCTTCTCTGGAATCCAAACTCCAAGAAACTTGAGCAAGGAGCTTTGGTGATTTTTCATGAGGATGATTTACCTTCCCAGCTAACAAATTCTGGTTCTGTAAACGCTATCCTAAATTCAATCCAGGCTGTTCAACTGGGCGATTTCAGACAGATACGCGAACTGGAGCTTCAAGACGCATGCATTGATTCTGCTGTCTCCAAGTCCCCTTTGATGTCAGACACCCCGCACACGTACAATCAGGCAATTTCTTCTGATCTTCGCTCTCAATGGATGGCAGCCATAGAGGCTGAGGTTCGTATGATGTTTGATTTGTCAGTATGGGAGGAGGTTCCTTTGACGGATGGTCAGGACATCTTGACATGTTGATGGGTGTTTGCTCAGAAAAGGAACCAAAACGGCGATATTACTAAATTCAAGGCGCGTATTGTTGCTCAGGGTTTCAAGCAGGTCCACGGCAGAAATTTTGCCAAGATGTTTGCTCCCACCCCAACTTTTTCTTCCTTGCGGGTTCTTCTTTCTATTGCCTCCTGTTTCAATTGGCCAATTGCCTCTTTTGATGTAAAGAGCGCGTTTCTTCACAGTGATATTGATCACAATCTCTACATTTGTCCCCCTCCAGGAGTTGCTTCAGGACCCGGTTGTATACTCAAGCTCAAGAAGGCGTTATATGGGACTTGTCAGGCGGCTAGATGTTGGTGGCTCCATCTGAAATCGAGACTAGAGACAATTGGATTCCATCCAAATCTCAAGGACCAGTCCACTTACGTTTATCGATCTGGCAGCGACATGGCTTTCCTATGGGTTCATGTGGATGATGGTTTGTTTACGGCCACCTCACACTCTCTCCTTACCCAACTCAAGTCAAAGCTATCTTTGGTGTTGGATCTCAAGTGGGATGATTTGTTGTCGAGTATTGTTGGGCTGTGTTGAAACTCGACGTACAATGATTAAAAAGCTTCCTGTGAAACATGTGTGAAATCTGAAAACCACATTCCAAGAACTCCTGGCACCGGTAGCTATCAGTCATCAAAACCTAACTGAAGATCAACCGGTACCCGCTCTCTAAAAACACGACCATCATCCTCCCCTTTTCCTCACTTAACCTTCATCATCAACCATCTCCTCTTCAAACTCCTCTATACAAACCAACACTCAATCTTATCCTTTAAAATATTAACCTCCTTCTATTCCCTTTCTCTTCTCTCCCTTCCTTTCTTTCTTTCTTCCTTCTTCCACTCTTTCTTTTCTTAATACATATAAAACTCTCCTCAAAAAAAACTCCTCTCAATCTATCTCACGTCGCAATCAGACGTCTCGTCTGAATCTCAACTTGGTGAGAAGTGAAATCTAGCACTTCAAAGAATCTCAGAAAAAACTAATCAACTATTCTTTTTTCAGTCCTGTGTCTTCTCTGTCCTCTTAACTATTATCTAGTTGTCTGTTAAAATTCATTTAGTTCTAATTGGGTATGATTATCTTCCTTGTTTTTTATTCATCTTTTCTTTCTAAATTCTATCTCATCTAATACTGTTTGTTCTTTCAGATCTGGTTTTAGTTCTATAGTAATCAAAATCTAGGTTCTTTACGATTAACAGTCGAAATTGTTGCTTCGAACACCTCATGTCAACCACCGATTTCAAGAACTCGAAAGACCAGATCCCTTCTACGACAACTAGCTTTCCCGGCATGGATAAACTCAAGGATGCCGTAATTAAATCCTCAATTGAGGGAATTCCTCTCCTAGCCATGGACAACTACACCGATTGGAAAAGACGAGTTCTAAATCTACTCGATCTAATCGATCTCAAGGACGCTGTTACCTCTGACACAGGTACTCTATCAGACACCAACAACAAGCTTGTTAAATCCATATTTGTTGCCAAACTCAACTCTTCCGTTCAAGCCAATGTGATCAACTCCGGTAATGAAGAACACGCTCGACTCATTTGGGCATCAATCACCAATTTTTTTGCCTCAACTCAATCCTCAAACAAGGCTCGAGTGTTCAGATCGTTCATCCGTTCTCCTTATACACCATCTGACATCACCGGTTTCATCACAACTATGAAGACATTCGAAACTCAACTCATAGAGGTGGGTTGGGATCTACCAACAGACGCAATTGGACATCTCGTCATCGAAAAGTTTCCAGCTAGCATGCACAACATAGCCGATGCCATGACTCACTCGACCAAAGAAATAACATTGGATTCTGTGATTGATCATCTACGTCTACACGCTGATAATCAAGAACTCAGAGCTAGTGGCAGCGGAACCAAATCCGACCCTATCTCTCTTTATACTGAAAAGTCTACAAAATGCTGTCGTAAAACTCAAAACTCTCCAGCATCACACAACCCTGCGGCACCTCACTCAGAAGCAAATTGCTGGATGCTCCATCCCGAACTTAGACCGGCTCACTTTCAACGATCTCCAAGAACCAATTCAGAATCAACTGTCAGTAGTTTCCACTCGTCTCTCATGCGATCACCTCATATCTTTATTCTGGACTCGGGATCCTCAGCTCATATGGTCTCAAATCCTCTCCTTTTTCACACTCTAGAACACAAAGAACTAGGAACGGTTCAAACTAGCTCAGGACAAGACGACCTACAAATCAAAGGCATTGGATCAATCAGACTAAAGAACAAGCACGGAGAACTTTTTCTAAACTCTGTCTTGTACATTCCCAATCTTGTAGTCAATCTATTGTCTGTTCGCTGTCTTGTTCTCGATGATTTCTCAGTTAAATTCAACAAAAATGATTTCGAAGTAACCAAGAAAAATCTTACTCAGATGTCTGGATGTTATATTGGCAACCTTCCTAGCCTTGAATTTGAAAACGTAGCTCATGCAAGTAACCTGTCTAATGCTGAGTTATTACACAAGTCTCTCGGGCACGTTAGCTATCATAGACTGAGAAAGAAGCTAGGCATTCCTCTCAAGATCGTTCAAAACTGTGAATCATGTGCAGTTTCAAAAATTACAAAGGCTTCATTCAAGTCCGAACACTTGGCTGCCTCTAAACCATTCGAAGAACTGCATCTTGACCTTATTGGTCCAATCTCACCATTGTCGATATCTGGCCATCGATACATCCTTACGGTAGTGGATAGTTGCACTCGATTCTGTGGTGCCATACCAATTAAACTAAAAAGTGATGTGCCCAGTGCACTATCTCAACTAATTGATATTGAGGCTAAGCGATTTGGTCACTATCCATCAACTCTTCACTCGGATAGAGGTTCTGAATTTCTTAATTCAAGTATGGAGAAATACTGCGAAACTCATCTAATTAAGCAACGCACATCAGATCCATATACCCCACAACAAAATGGGTTGGCAGAACGGTTTAATCGAACGATACTAGAGTCAATGAGAACGATTATTGAAGATTCTAGAATTGATAGAAGATACTGGAATGAAATCGCGAAAGTGAGCTCACTCACTCTAAATCAGATTCCAGCTCATCGATCAAAAAAATGTCCATATGAATTATTCAAAAATCGTTCTTTACCTCTCAGCTATTTTCATCCTATTGGGAATAGAGTGTCATATCTCATTCAACCAGCGCAGTCCTTCTCCAAGCTTAAACCAAAAGGGGAAATGGGAGTCCTTTTGGGTTACACGGAAGAACTTCGCTCGTATCGAATCTTGTCGGACAATGGTAAGATTGTCGAAACAAAGAATGTGCAGTTTCTAGAATACTCTACTCCGGTTGCTAAGAGTGAAAATTGGGATCTAACTGTTGACGAAGATCAATTGTCAAGCGACGTCGAAGAAAATATCTTAATGGAAGAAGTTGAAGAGATAGGGGAAATCCAAGAAGTATTGGCTGAAGAAAGTGATGAAGAGATTGCAGCAAGTCTGATTCCAAGAACTGAAGATACGACGATGGGACGAGTTCTTCGAGAACAAACATCACAAGTGAAACCCGTCAAGTACACATATCTGACCACTGATCCTACTTCCTTCAAGAAAGCGCTGGCATCAGCAGAAAAAGACAAGTGGTTAGAAGCGACTAATGAAGAACTGTCGAACATCGAACATCATGAAGTATGGGAAGACATGAACTCGACTCCCGAATCATATCTTCACACTCTTTGGATTTTCAAGACGAAGCCGCCTACATTGTCATCTGCTGAGAGAAAGAAAGCGCGACTTTGTATACAAGGATTTGCGCAAGTGGAAGGACAAGATTACGGAGAAACGTTTGCCCCCACGGGGAAATTCACTACTCTGTTGATGATACTACTATTCGGAATAGACAAAGGCTTGCCCATGAGACAATTTGATGTGAAAAGTGCGTTCTTATATGCACCACTGAAAGAAGAGTTGTACATAAAAACTCCGGAAGGTTCATCAAGAAAAGCGCCTTTTCTGCGATTAAAAAAATCTCTCTATGGCCTCAAGCAGGCACCTCTGAACTGGTACGAGACACTCACGGCTTGGTTTCAAGACATCAACTTTGTGCAGTCTACGTCGGATCCGTGCCTTTTCATTCACAAAGATAAACACTCGTTCATCTTCTTCCATGTGGACGATCTCATAGTAGTAGGGAACGTCGAGGCATTTGAAGGTCTTTTTTTGCATCGATTCCCCAACTCTTCAGCACACGAACCGGACACGCTACTTGGGATGGATGTTGAAAAAACAGAAGATGTCATCAAGTTATCTCAAGAAAATTTGATTGAAAAAGGACTCAAGATGCTAGGTCTCACGGATTGTCGGACGGTATCCACACCCCTCTCAGTCGCTGTTCAGCTCAAGCCGGCCACGGAAGACGAACTAGAAGAATTTCAAAAATTGAAGGTCAACTATCGAACATACACCGGAATGCTGAACTATCTCGCATGTCGGACTCGCCCTGATCTAGCACCAGCGGTGTCAATATTATCAAGCTTCAACAATGCACCAGGAATCACACACTGGAAAGAACTCTTACATGTGTGGCGCTATGTCAGTGGTACTCGACATTTGCATTTAACTCTGAGACCAAATAGAAGTGATGAATCTAAATCAATTCAACACTTTACCGACGCCACGTGGGCAGACGATCTAGAAACAAGACTTTCTCGAAGCGGTTCAATCTGCTTCTGGAAGGAGTGTCCGGTGGCTTGGAACAGCAAGAAACAGAAGAATATCACTCTATCATCAACAGAAGCCGAACTCAATGCGCTATCAGACGGAGTTCAAGAAAATATATGGATCAAATTTTTAGCTGAAGAACTGTGGAATGAGCCACTTAACCCATCAACATTTCACGTCGACAATCAAGGTCTAGTAGAAAAAATTGATCACTTTGGATCAAACTCGAAAACAAAACACCTTGACATAAAAAGCAAATGGTTGAGAGATTTGAAATGCAAGAATGAAATCACGGTCACCCTAATTCCCTCAGAAGACATGATAGCCGACTCCCTGACGAAAGCAAGCAATTCAGAATCACTCAAACGCCTTCAAGAAAAATGTTTTCTAGTTCACTTCCCATCAAGTTGCGGGGGGTGTTGAAACTCGACGTACAATGATTAAAAAGCTTCCTGTGAAACATGTGTGAAATCTGAAAACCACATTCCAAGAACTCCTGGCACCGGTAGCTATCAGTCATCAAAACCTAACTGAAGATCAACCGGTACCCGCTCTCTAAAAACACGACCATCATCCTCCCCTTTTCCTCACTTAACCTTCATCATCAACCATCTCCTCTTCAAACTCCTCTATACAAACCAACACTCAATCTTATCCTTTAAAATATTAACCTCCTTCTATTCCCTTTCTCTTCTCTCCCTTCCTTTCTTTCTTTCTTCCTTCTTCCACTCTTTCTTTTCTTAATACATATAAAACTCTCCTCAAAAAAAACTCCTCTCAATCTATCTCACGTTGCAATCAGACGTCTCGTCTGAATCTCAACTTGGTGAGAAGTGAAATCTAGCACTTCAAAGAATCTCAGAAAAAACTAATCAACTATTCTTTTTTCAGTCCTGTGTCTTCTCTGTCCTCTTAACTATTATCTAGTTGTCTGTTAAAATTCATTTAGTTCTAATTGGGTATGATTATCTTCCTTGTTTTTTATTCATCTTTTCTTTCTAAATTCTATCTCATCTAATACTGTTTGTTCTTTCAGATCTGGTTTTAGTTCTATAGTAATCAAAATCTAGGTTCTTTAGGCTGCGGGTGCAAGTTGTACCTGGAGGGTACAAGATAGACCAGCCAATGCTTGTTGAGAAGATTATTGGTTTTCAGACTTCAACAATTTGCACGCGTACTCCGATTGCATCAACCAATCTCGAGTCTAATTACTCAAATGGTTCAATGGACATCGAGTATCTGTCGCGGATAGGCTGTCTTCTTTATCTTGCCGCTGGATCAAGACCTGATATAACTTTTGCCGTAAATTTTCTTGCGCGTTTTTCGATGGCGCCGGACGAGTCTCACTGGATTGCTCTTAATCATTTAATCTCATACATTCGCTACAGCGTGTCTTCGACACTTCCTATCATTGCATCAAGACCGTTCAAGGATGGCATCATGACATTTGTTGATGCAAACTGGGGTGGCAAGGTGTCCCAATCGGTTCATGGATTTATTTCGACTGTGTGGGGTGCCCCGGTATCTTGGTCTTCAAAAAGGCAGACGTGTGTCGCGCGGTCAACCTGTCAAGCTGAATACATGGCGCTTTTGTTTGCATCAAAGGACACCTGCACATTATCATCTCTTCTATCAAGTTTTTTCGACCTTCCACCGCCAATGATGCTATGCGACAATAAGGCCGCAGTGCAAATCAGTTCCAATTGTCGAACTCGCAAGGAGCATCGCCATGTCAACAGGGAGTTTCATGTCATAAATGAGCTCTTGTATTCCAAGAAGGTTCGCCTCAAATGGATCTCAACAGACAAGCAGCTTGCGGATATCTTTACGAAGGCTCTTGGATGGCGTAAAGTCTCTGAATTTCTGAGTTCGGTAGGATTGCGTGTGCATTCCAAAACTATGGCAAGTAACTGGGGGGAAGTATGCGCTGGCAGCAATGATCATGCACCCCCCGCACCTGTTTGTCTCCCTCTGGAACACGCAAAGATTCAGGATGTTTGATTGGTTCTTCAGACGCTAACCATCAACACCTTATGTTTCACAGTTTTCATTCTTTGGTTTGGATCCTTTTTCTCCCTGGACGGCTTGGTTTTTCAACTTTCAGTGTTTTTATTGTACTCAATTCTTGATATCATTTTTATTTTTCCTTCTCAGTTTCGATGATATATTTTTACTATTAATTTTGCTTAATTCTCTATATTATCTTTATTCTGTCCACATTTTTCTTTCTTTTGTCTCAATAATTTTCTTTTTTGATTTATTATTTTTTCAAATTATTTATCTGTAAAGATGTCAATAAAAGTAAGGGTATGCTAAAGTAAGGAAAGTGTTAAAAGTAGAGTAATGGGGGGTGCAATGATGAGAGTAATAAAGGTTGATAAATTAAAAATTAAGAGGGAAGAAATGAATTTCTCTTTATTTATTTTTTTTATTTTCATGGATTTTTTTGGTTGTTGAGGGGGGGAGTGTTGAGTCAGATTATGGTTTTATATTTATATTTATATTTTCTCATACTATTAGTTATTTTTATATACATATTTTATATACATAGTATGTTATGGGTTTATCTTTCTCAACAACCAAACTATGTATTTACAAACACTAAATATATATATTTCTTCATCTCTTCGAAATATATTTTCCCCTGGGGGAGTTTTCTTCTCAATAACACATATACTAGGATTAGTGATCAACACCCGCTGGCTAGACTCCTCAACAACTCAGAACCTCACTAAATGCAATCTTCTCCTGTTACTCCTTCAAGCCAATGTCACACCCAATAACCTTGCCATCCAAAAATCTTCAAAAAGTTCAAGAATTTGTAAAAACACAATACATAATCTAAATTTGTCAACCATAGCTGTGTTTCTGCCATCCCGGTACCCGTTACTGGTTCTTTTCTCTCTCCTAACCGAGTTGGAACAGATACCGTGGCGTGCATGAGCTCACTGTGACACATTTCTTTACTTATGGCTTCGGGTATGATTAAACATACAGCCCCTTGTGACTGCAGGCGCCCCAGCAATAAAATGAGCAATCAACCGTCCCGAAGGCTGGTAAGCTCCTTTGGTTCCATTCGAGTCCAGAGTGATAGTACAAGTTCATGGTGGCTTTCATGAGCCTGTCACATCTGCTTTCTGTCGCGCTACGGGCACGGAGCCCTTTTAGCCATCATCCCAACCATCACGAATCGCCATCTTCTGGCATCCAAGAAAAGATCGTACCGCTGCTGGAACGAGCAAGAACCAAGGAAAGCAACGCCGAAACAAGAGAAAACGTGACCAACTCCTAGACGAACGGATGGCCCAAGAAAACCCCGGAACGGTGCGTCATCAAACCCTCTTGCCCCCAGGTTCGCGTGTGGATTATTATTATTTAGATCTGGACAAACAAACCCCCATTGCTAAAGTTCTGATACTGATATACAAATTTCGGACCGGGTAGCAAGAACAGCAGGTGGATAACGAAGAAGAGGATTCCGTCGGCTTGGGTCCAACGCCTATCAGCGCGCTTTCAGAGCATGGCATTAGTGCATCGGATATCAAGAAACTGTCCGAAGCCGGAAACGATACCATTGAAGCTATCGCGTATCAGCCCCGTAAAGCGTTGCTATCGATCAAAGGCATTTCAGAAGCTAAAGCAGATAAACTTTTATCAATCTGTCATCAACTCGTCCCACTCGGCTTCACGACAGCAGCCGAAATCCATAATCGTAGATCGGTGATGATCCATATCACAACAGGCTCTAAAAACTTGGATACCATGCTCGGCGGTGGAATAGATACCCAGTCGATCACTGAATTTTACGGCGAATTTCGCACGGGTAAAAGTCAACTCTGTCACCATCTCGCCGTTAGCTGTCAATTACCCGCAAATATGGGTGGAGGTGAAGGAAAATGCATGTTTATTGATACTGAGGGCACTTTTCGTCCCGAGAGGATCCTTGCAATTGCTGAACGATACGGCATGGATGGAGAAGAGGTACTCAATAATATTGCTGTCGCCAGGGCCTATAATTCCGATCATCAGTCTCAACTTTTACGCGAGGCCTCAAGACTGATGACTCTCTCTCGGTAGGACAAATTCATAACCTCTGTGAATTCTTGTTCTGTAATTTACACTTCCACCAAAACTTAACTAATTTTGCTATACCTTACAAAAATATAGATTCGCTATCCTTGTAGTTGATTCCGCCACAGCCCTCTATAGGACTGATTACAGTGGTAGAGGAGAACTAGCGGACCGTCAAGCTCATTTAGCGAAGTTCTTACGGGGTTGTCTTGGCTTGGCGGAGCAGTTTGGAATCGCAGTTGTCGTTACCAACCAAGTCATGTCCAGTCCCGATTCAGGACCCGGTGGTGGTGGATTAGGCAAAGCTCCCATTGGTGGTAACATTATGGCACATAGCTCTACCACCCGGTAATTTCACATTCTTGTTATCCAACAGGATCACATTTCGACCCCACATTGGTTATGGCTTGACTAATTTTTATAACTTTCTCTCCTCATCTTTTTTTCACATGTGAACTTCCAAGCCTACAATTCAGGAAAGGCAGGGAAACTACAAGAATAGTTAAATTGATCGACTCTCCTTGCCTACCTGAAGGGGAGACAAAGATGGCAATCTATCAGAATGGGATTGGAGACCCAGAAGAAGAATAGCATGAGCATGCAATGACAATCTAATATTTGCATCCTTTGAACATTTCCTTCGCATCTTCTCCCTCTTCCTCCCTGTCCCGCGCTTGCTGTGTTTGCATTTGTTATTCTGTTCAGTGATGTATTTTGTAAGTTTATGCGCATGTATTTAGATTCCTCTTGGGGGAAAATACAAATTTTAAGTAGTCGTCTCAGGTTATGCAATGACTTTTTTATATGGTGATACACGTGAAAGAGATGTGTGCATGAACCAACAAAAAAGGCTGACTGTTGTTGTCATTTGGGTGGAGAGAAAATGAAAACTTGGGCATCAGGCGTGTCATCCTTGTGAGAAACGCTATGACCCAGCTGAGAAGGATATCACAACAAGAAACAGTTAAAAATCAAGTGGATCCCAATAACTGTGGTTATTCTTTCCAAGACTTAGCGACCATCTAGAAACACCAATTCATATTGATCAGGGTTATGGGAGCAAGGTTCATGGGAGGATGGGAAATAGCATTGCATACCGAATCAGGAGGTCTAGTTTCGACTTTCTTCTTGCCAACGTCGGACCAATCAGTGCTCAAAGCTGTGCCGTTACTTTCCACGTAGCTCTTCATCATCGCTTTCTTTTGTTCATCGGTTGCGTCAGCATACAGCTTTTGAAATAATTCATTCACTGCTCGGTCTCCCCCGGCGTTTGGATCCCTGAAATGATACTATTGTTTCAACACCGTGTAGGCGGATCTCATGTGACTGATCTGCAACCCACTTCAGGTTCTTAACTACTTCCTCTTCTTCCCTTTCAACCGAAGTCGCTAGCTGATCCCAATTAGTTTTTCGACGCGCTGAAGAAGGATAGGCAGGCTGTCTGGTGGCACTGGTACTCGTTTCTGGTTAATGTTATCAGTTATACCCCAAGTGGTGGAACGTAGTCATCGCTGTGGGGTGATCAGTAAACTAGCTTTACCATGAATAACGGTTGGATTGGCTGAATCGGACGGCTCTCCTTCGATAACCTGCCACTTGATCCCGGGAATGCTTTTCTTGAGTCGAATGCTACGAGTAAGAGGAAAACAATAGGAATGAAATAATCAACTAGGGAAGAACAGAGTTTGATTCTAAGAGTGATTTCGATTGATTCAGGAGACTTAACTCAATTTTGGAAGATAAAGATTTCCACGAGGATTGAGATGGATCAATTTCGTAGCTCAAAGGATCCAGATCAAAACAAGCTTCAGATCCGATGGTCGGTAGCTGATAATTTAGTGAGATTGAGCGCGGCCCAAACTCGCAGCGAACGTGCTCATGCTTGGTGTTTTTAACAAAGACAGATAGGACGACTTCAGTATCTGTTTGGTACCATTCATGGCTTTGTGAGTGGAACTCTTAGATATATCAGTTCAGTAGACTCGAATGGGACAAAGCTTGATCGTTGCTCACCGTATCCTAGGCTGAGGTTGAGGGCCGGACGACTCAGTCGCGGGTTCAGCCATGGATTTGGATGAACTTATTTCTTGGATTCTGGGTTTTGCTGGTCAAATCGGGAGTTGGTAGCCGTCGAGGGGAAACCGGACGTTGATTATGACGAGTTGGTCGAACTTCGAAGTGCCGCTGGGTTTTTATACTGGCGGCCTGCGTCGACTCGAGACCCAGCGGGAGCGCGGTCGGGAGGCCGGACTCGACCCGCCCGAGCCGGAAAGAGAATCACGTCGGCTCGGCCGCAGTTAATTCGCTCGACCGGGCACGGACCACATGCCAATCCAGGCCTCCCATCTTGGTAAGGAAAGAGAGAGCAGCCCAAGTGTGTGGCAGACGGACATGTGTACAGTGTATGTGGGTGGACATGGAAAATGGAACCCACAAACACTCATTTTTGTGAATTGATTGCTTATGCAATTTATTGAGGGGAAGTGACAGAAAGGGAATTGAGAAGACTGGTGGTTAGGTTGAAAAAAATATATTGCAAGATAAAAAATTAAACTCCACAACTTTTTTTGACCATGTCAATATTGATGGAAACATAGGGCATAAATGGGGTTGAGAGGCTGGTCCACTGCCAGAATAATTGGCTGGGCTGAGGCTATCCTAGTTGACCTGGGATGAACTCAACCAATTTAAAATTGGTTGATCTCAACTGATTGAATAAAAACCTAAGGGGTCCTCCTTGGCTTACATTCACATGTCTAACTTGGATGACTTCAACCTAGACAGTTATGCTTGCTCAAAGTGTGAGTCCCAATCACAGTACCTGACAGTGCCAAGTAACTGCAAGTACTATGTTTATTAAAATTCTTTATTAATTACCCTCATTATTACTACATTATATATATTAATTCATTACACTCAAGACACTATAAGTATACGTGGATAATTCAGATACTGGGAACTCCTGTTATACAAGCCCTGTAAACTTACAGGACCTTTTCCATCAATTTACACTTGAGATATCCTGTGTAACAAGTTTTTCTCATTCCATCTGATTGATTACACCCACATTCCTTATCCATGGCACATTTCACATATAAAATATGTACTTTAATATTATATAAATAAGTACTTATATCACTTCTACTTCTAAAATGTGTTATAAACAATCACAGCATTATTTTGAGCCTGGATCTCTTATTTGACAGCAGGGCACAAGGAGAAAAGCTCTTATGAAGCTAGAAAAGCGAGTATTATAAACCCTAAACTCAAATTTTGGGACAAAAAAAGCATTTTGTCAATGAACAACCTCCAAACTAGAATATAGGTCTGTAGAGTGCTATTTAAGGCTAATAAAGATGTTTGTAACCAATAAGGAGGACAGATTTTATTACTTTGTTTAAGGGCTATATAAGTTGGTGGAGTAATAAGGTAAGGAATTGTAAGGATAAACAAGCTACTAGCTATAAGGTTACTTCAATGATTATTTAAGGCAGTACTAATTAATGTAATTCTTGGCAATGACTTAGAAATATGGGGGAAACTCAAACAGGTTGTATAAGATTGGATTGGGAAATTGGATGATAAGTAGTCATGAGGGGTATATGATTATGTAATCAGGGCTTAGTCTAATTACTAGTTGTATTTCCTTTATCTCTGGTTGTTTTCTTTTCCTCTCTTTCCTTCTTACTTCTAACTCCTTCTATCCAGGTCTGCTGCTCCTCCATCTCCTGATTTCACCCCAGGGCACTGAAAACTAGTCATCCCACACAAAAGGATATCACTTTGTTTTTTAACTTTTGCAGGTAGTAAAAGGGTATGTTTATATATGCCTTGATTTCCTTCAGCTCAGAGTAATAAATCTATAGTTCTTGGCTGGTTTCTTTATTGCCTGTACAAGTACATGTGTAATTCTCAACCTCAATGTTGAATTATCATGTGGGCTTTGGCAGTATTGAGCTAGTCAATAGACCATATGTTTGGTAATTGGTACCGCACATGGTTTTGAGGCTTATAATTAAGACTAGTAGCTTGGCATTCTTAATCTGGAATAGTCATTTTTCTTGTAACAGAAACCATTCATTATTACTGCGTGTTCATCTCTTATAGTATCATGTATGGTTTCCTTTATTTATCCAGATGACAATCCTTATCTTTCCATGGATAAGGTGATTATCCCATAGGTTTCACATATTATAAGTTATGTACTTATTATGTGTTGTTATTACACATGTTAAATAGTATTATTACCCATTTTAAGGTATGTCTTTTATTAATTTGAAGTCCTTAGGGACAATAATTGTTAGTACAGCTTTATTGTCTCTAGGGCTGACAATTATGACATCATTATTTCATCATCATGATAAAAGTTCAATCAATATTTCATCAATGATGTGCTCTCATAATAATATGGATATAACATCAATGATATGTCTTATAGCACAGCCTTAGTATGAAAAAGGTGCTTGGAATTAATGATTCTCCAATAATATTTCCTTCCTCCAGAAGTTCCCCAGTATCTTCCTGGTCATAGAAGCACTCAAATTCCCCCCTGAATATATCCTGGAAGATATAAACAGCCTCTGAAGGACTGTTTATCCCCCACAGAATAATAGAACACCAGTCCAGTACCAACCTTCAGTTATTGTTGGAATTCTGAATTTTCACTTACTTATGCCTGATCTATCAAATCCCCTTTATTCTGAATATATAAGCATTTTTTCCGATTATTCTTCAGAATAATTAATAATATGCTTAGTACTGTTCACTCACACCTTGTGGTCCTTGAGCCCTGAGTAGTAGATTTATTCAAGTTATTTCATATTCATGTCTATTCCCAAGATGAAATTTTGTTCCACATTTTTTCTTGTTCATCATTATCTGAACTGCATTCTGAAAACTTGTAGCAGCACTGGGCCTCTATGTTGCCCTATGCTTTTGTGCAAGAAAGTGTTAGCATAGCAGCTTTCTTTTGGTGTGCCAATAGGGGCCTTTTCTTTTGGAACAATCACCATGAAAGAGAATGAAAGAGTGGGCATTAGTATCCTGGGATTTGGACATGGACAAAGGGGGGAAACGTTATCTAGGATATACGTATACTATAATTTGGGATAAGCAGAAGGAAATCAGTCAGATAATGGAGGACCAGTCTTTGGAGTTACTTTGAAGGGAAAGCAGAAAATTTGTACAATTGCACTTGGACAGAGATCAAGAAAACATAAAATTATTAAAATCTGATAAAAAGCCTTGCGGGAAAAACAGGACAGAGTAGGATTGGAAAAGGAGTAATAACTAGTATCTGGAAGTAGTAGTTGACTCTTGGAGGTACAGGTTAGGTCTCTGCAACCTGGGAACTAAAAACATGAATAGGTGAATGTGATAGGAGGAGATTGTGTTTGATACTTGAAGTAGGAATGCTGCGGACAGCATTAAGTTGGGGGAGGATGTGGCAACAGTGGGCCCGCTACGCTAGCAATAGCTGTAGCGTAGCGTAATGTTAGCTTTTGTCGCTACGCTAACACAAAGTTACTGTTAGCTGAAGATTTTTTCAGCTAACGCTAAAACAAATTTGTTAAAAAAGAAAATAGCGGGTAGCGTAGCGTTAGCAACATCAAAAAAAAAGTTAACGCTACAGAAATTTCCTGTTAGCTGATTGTTAGCGGTGTTAGCTAAAACAAATGCTACGCTAACTGTAAGCGTAGTGTTCTTTTCAGCTACGCTAACTGTTAGCGTAGCGCTCTTTTCAGCTATGCTAACTGTTAGCGTAGCGCTCTTTTCAGCTACGCTAACTGTTAGCGTAGCGCTCTATTCAGCTACACTAACTGTTAGCGTAGCGCTCTTTTCAGCTACACTAACTGTTAGTGTAGAATTCTTTTCAGATACACTAACTGTTAGCGTAGTTCCCTTTTGCAGTGCACTAACTGTTAGTTTGGTGCTACAGTAACAGTTGGTTTAGTGCTATACTTGTGAGATTATAGCAATCATTTCTTTTCTTGAGGCATTGATTCTTTCAAATTAATATTTTCATGAATCCTGTTGAAGCATTTCTTTTCCAGCTTTACTTGCGTCCTTTGAGTGAAATAAGCATTTCTTCTCATTCTCTGATGGGCATTCTGATTACTGTTCTGGGCGATTTCCATATGATTAAAATGTGTTACTCAATTGAAATTTGTCCAGGCAGTAACCATATTTCCCAAAGCAATGAAAGAAATGCATATCCAAACATTTGAAAGAGAAAAAATGGAAAAGAAACAAACAACTTTTTTTTTTGAAAACGTTTTTTGAAAAAAAAGAAATAACAATAAAAATTAAAAAAAAAAACACAAATAAGCTGTTTTGATTGATGTAGTTGCATAAGTACAGGATTTAAAACAGCATTTTGATTGATTTACTTGTGAAAGTTGAGATTTTTGATTGCTTGACTTGCACAAGTACAGGATCTATAGTTGGGCAGAATGGACCAGCTTTGACCTCAGACAGTGGAACTTATCACTCCTGCTATACTATAAGTAACTGCAACATGCCTAATCGTAGGATTTATAATGAGGGTGACATTGATTAGGTATGTTGCAGTTACTTATAATATAGCAGGAGTGATAAATTCCACTGTCTGAGGTCAAAGCTGGTCCACTCTGCCCAACTATTGATCCTGTACTTGTGCAAGTCAAGCAATCAAAAATCTCAACTTTCACAAGTAAATCAATCAAAATGCTGTTTTAACTCCTGTACTTGTGCAACTACATCAATCAAAACAGCTTATTTGTGTGTTTTTTTTTTTAATTTCTAGTGTTATTTTATTTATTTATTTATTTTTTTCAAAAAAGAAATTGTTTGTTTCTTTTCCATTTGTTCTCTTTCCAATGTTTGGATATGCATTTCTTTCATTGCTTTGGGAAATATGGTTACTGCCTGGACAAATTTCAATTGAATAACACATTTTAATCATATGGAAATTGCCCAGAACAGTAATCAGAATGCCCATCAGAGAATGAGAAGAAATGCTTATTTAACTCAAAGGAAGCAAGTAAAGCTGGAAAAGAAATGCTTCAACAGGATTCATGAACATATTAATTCAAAATAATCACAGCCTCAATGCAAGGCAATTTGTGCAAGGGAAAAACTTTCAACATTCCCACATCATTTTCTTTGCCCAAGCCATCACCACAACTAGGGCATTGATAAATGCACGCCGATGGGTGCACGCCCACACCCATTGCACGCTGATAAAAAAAAAGGTGTGTTCCCCGCACGCCTTTTTTTTATCGGCGTGCGGGCTGCACGCCCATCCTTGGGCATGGGCACGCCTGTAGATGGGCGTGCGTGCTGCACGCCCATCTACAGGCGTGCAACACTGCAGGCGTGCACTCGCACGCCCTCTTCAGAAAAAGGCGTGCGGCTCGCCCGCCCCTTCAGAAAAGGGTGTGTGGGTCGCACGCCCTTTTTATGTGTATAGGCAGGGGGCACGCCCCTGCCTATACACATAGATCGGCAGACCGCCACTCTATGTATATAGGAAGGGCGTGCCCCTTCCTATATACATAGAATCGGCGTGCAGTCGGCACACCAATTCTATGTATATAGGAAGGGGCACGCCCTTCCTATATACATGCTGATGTCATGCGTACAAAAGAATGTACGCATGACATAAGCATGCCCCCACCCGCCCCCTCCCCCCATCCTTCGCCAATCGGCCCTCCCCCCCCCTCCTGAAATCCCTCCCCAACCACCATCTCACCGACCGCCCACCAGCAGACCGACCGCCCCCACCCACCTACCAGCCAGCCGCCGCACAACCCAGCCCAGCCCACCCTTCCCGATCGACCCACCCAAGCCGCCGGAATGACCCAGCCGCCCGACAACCTCAAGCCAGCCGCCAGGACATCAACAAGTAAGTCGATGTCCCCCCGTTTCCCCCGTTTCCCCCGTTCCCCCCAATCCCCCGCGCCCCCCCCCCCGTCCCCCCTGCCCCTCACCCAAAACCCCGCCCGCTCCTGGGCCAGCTGGGCCTGGCCCAGAGGGGCAAGATGGGCCAGCTGGGCCTGGCCCAAAGGGGCCAGATGGGCCACCTGGGCCTGGCCCAAAGGAGCCAGATGGGCCACCTGGGCCTGGCCAAAAGGGGCCAGATGGGCCAGCCAAAAGGGGCCAGATGGGCCACCTGGGCCTGGCCAAAAGGGGCCAACTAGAACCAGTTGCCCCTATGGACACATTCAAGGTGTGAATGTGCCACTAGGCCCCCTCGCAAGCCCCCCATTGCACCCAAGGCCCAGGAAAAATGTGCAAGGGACACATCTTGGCGTAAAGGGCCCCGGGAAATGCCCACAGATGCATATCAGGCCCCAAGTCCCCCGTCTAAGCCCCCTACACACCCAAAGTGCCCCCCCAAACCCCCTGCAAGGGCTGATATTCCCCTTTCTCATATTCTCACTGCAAAAGGTACTTAATTCCAGGAGCAGCAGCTGACATCTGTTTTACTTTGCAATCCAACCAACAGCAACACCGTTTTCTCCTCCTCCATCAAACTTTAGACTTATTTCCACGCAAAAACAATGTCTGGTAGTCATGAACAATCACGTAAGTTCTGTTTCCTCATAAGATGTATGACAATAAACCTCCTGCTTACCAATTTCCACCCCAAAACACTGCAAATCAGGTTTGGACTTCTGGCAAAAATGCACTGAGCTTGCTCAGCATCCCGCATGCAGTCCCGAGGAATACAAGTATCTGGAAGTTCTCGCCAACAAAATAAAAGCCGAATACGAGCAGTCAGATGATGAGGGTCATGAGTCCTCAACTCGCCCAGCTCCAACAAACACGTTTGACCCCCCAGCTAGCCAAACCATCCAACATTCCACTCCTAACGTCAACCAACCACCTCCTAACCTCAACTGATTCATTCCTTGGTTTCCTGATCTTCCCAAAGACCTCCCACCACCTCAAACAACCGCTCCACAACTGTCAGATTTTCTCTCAGCAAACAATGTGGCACAAACAATTCATTGCACACCAGAACCCACTCGAATTGACAACATACCAGCTCAATGGGACAACAAACCCGCTCCATTTGACAACGGCTTGCCCAACGTTATGAACCCGGCATATGGCCCCATCCACCCATTAAGATCACCCAGGCGCAACAGCAAAGGCGAAAGCACCTTTCTCTCCACCTCTAATGAGGCTTACCTTGATGCTATAACTACCGCCATGGAATCCCAAAATGCCAAACGAGCCTTGCATAACTTATCTCAAAACCGTGATGACAATATAAACGACCCGGATGCCGAGGGAGAAACCAACCCTGAAGAATTGGGAATCAACCCCTCCAGCCTCACAAGTCTCTTTGCCGTACAACCATTGTGCGGCCCCACGCCCACATTCCACTATTGTTGAAAGTCACCCACGCCGGGCTCGCTACCGCTATCCAACTGCAATATTTGTTGATCCTACATCCAATGATCCTACATCCAAAAAATCCCGGCATCACACCCCAAGTCCAGACGATCCTCCCTCATGTGGTGGAAGCCCAGTCCCTCAACAGGGATCCTCTACCTCTCATCAACAGATTGTGCGTATCGACCCAAGGGAAACCGGCCCAAACTTCCCAAGCCACCTATTCACTCCTCACCCAACTGTCCCAACGGCCAAACACTTGAAAGGCATGAAGTTCTCCCGCACCGCAACCACTAGTGCAGTGGACAGTTCCAGTTCATTGCCCAGCTCCAGTTCAAACCCCAGCAAGAGGTCAACAGGCCCTCCTCGCCCTGCAAGGTCCACACGGGATGCATGTGAGTCATCCCCCTCTCCTCTAAACATTAAACACTTCTCAAACTCATGTCTGTCTGTCTGTTGCAGCTGTGGAACTATTTTTACCAGGCCCACTGCTTCCAAGATCAGTGGTAGAAAACTTGAACAACGATGTGGCGCGTGGCATTGCATGGTCCATCACATCAGCTGAGAAGATGATAAAGAACATTGCCTATGTCCTCAATCACCTCCCCCATATGCTCTCTCGTCATGGCCCAATGGACCACAATTTCAAGGAAAGAGTGTGGCGGGACGTTACAATAACTCTGGCTGCTTGCAAATCAGGTAATTCTCCTAGTTACTATGTATTTAATTAAAAATGACACTGACTAATTTTTGTGGTGTGGTTAAGAAAAAATCCTCCACCCTGCTACTTCAATGTCTCTGATCACTCATGACATGATCAACATGGATCAGATTGAAGTTGTCCGGGCCAACAAAAGCAAGACGATAACCAACCAAACTCAGGTACACACACTGGCCTCAAAAATGGCATCATTCATCTCTCCTCCTGACACGGCATACCTCCGACTCAAATCTGCTTTACATCAATGCTGGGCTTTTCGTCATCTCGAACAGCAGGGCGCCCAATGGGAACCCCTTCCACTAGATACAACAAAGGTCCAATCTGCTCACTGGGGCTTCCAACGAACCTACGAGAACCTGGGGACATTCAATGCCAATTCACCAAACCTTGGCGGCCTCATGCTTGTGTCACAGCACCTGGTGGGGGCAATGTCAGCTCTGGCATATATCTGCAGCTTATCCGACTTTACCCGGCCACGTCCAAAGCATACAAGGACGGATGAGTGCTCCACAAGGAATACACCCTCTCAGATCCAGATGCTAGCTGGTCTGCTTGTTTTTGGTCCAACATCAGTCTTCACATTCAACAGACAGACTGCCAGCAATGCCAACGCTTCAGCCTTGCTAGAATTTGGGGCCAAAGTCCTTAAACAAAAGGTGGATGGTGGTATTACTCTCCCAATGCCCCACCAAACTTTAGACAATCTTTGTATATATTTTCTGGACTTCTTGTGTGCTATGGGCTTTGATAAGATTGGTGAGAATGGAATCCCCCAAGTGGATTGGGAAAGAACCTACAAAGAATTTCACCACTACTTTGCTACTCACCACCTACTCCACATTTTTTCTCAAGATATAGAAATAGCATTGTCCAACTATCACTTCTGACTTGTATGGTATTTAACTCCTATCCTGTGTCTCCAGCTCTACATTTTGCATGTTCTATTGATCACTTCCATCCAAATGATACATTATTTGCCTTTACGTTTATCTTTTTCCTACATTATAGGTGTCAGTCTTGGTGTGCAACTAAAACTTATTATTATACATATGATATGATACTAATAGCTGAAAATTGTATTAATGATCAGTTAAAAGTATGATTACCTAACTTTATGCTTATATACTCATATACATATGCTTAACCCCAATTTCCAGTCACGGAAATGAGTTGTTGTGTAAATTAGGGGAGATAGTATAAATACAATGTGTTTTACTCAAACCCCGTGCACCGCAGTCCGCATACCTTGAAGTTCAACCCGCGTGACTGAAAGCCTGCGCCAAAGTTGGAATATAAGCCCCCGCGCAAGCATCAGGCCCCTTACAGGCTCTCAGCTTGGCACGCGGACTGCAAAGTCATCCAAGGTACACCCAAAGTAACAAAAAACACGCCCAATTAACTTCATTACATAAGTTACACATGTAATGAAGATTAATGGGGACTAAATAAATGATTATACCAGATTGTATTATTATTTAGACATATAAATAAAATTATATTGACTGAACAAACAGTACAAATAATACTGTGGCTTATTATAAAATACAAATAAGCCACTAGTATTAATCTATAACAACCAGTACTAATGTACTACAGACTGTAAGTCAACATAAATAAATAAATAAACTAATAACATCAATTGGTGACGTGGATTCAAAGCAGGGGCTGCTGACGCGTCACCAAGAAAGCAAAAATGGCCAAAATGTGGTCCAAATATCCCACAAGTTGGCCAATAATACCTACAGGGTCCCCAGAGGTCACTCAAGACTATTTAAGGAGGTCGTCAACCGCCCAAATAAAGCTCCTCATGCTTCCCAATACCCACTAACAACCTTACCCATGTATTATTAGATATACAACTTGTTAAAACAGTATGGTAAGCTTATTAGTAGTTATTAGCCCTGTCTTCCCCAACAACTCTACAGTGACCATCAAGCTCCACCATCCACCCATCAAAGCGCCCAAAACTGTCCAGTTTCACCCTGAATGTCCCCAAGATCCCTCAAGGTTTATTACTAGTAAGTAATAACCCTTTTCTTGGAGATATTCCCCACTTTCCTTTCCTGGTTATATTAAGCCACCCCTGTGTCAACAGGCCCCAGTGTTCCAGGTACTTAAATCCTCTGCAATTTATTTGCAACCACCTGAGAGAGATTTAAACCACCCCTGATTTATCAGGCCCCTATTATATTAAATTTATTTAATATAATTATTACCTTATTTTTCCTATTTTTCCTCTAAAGTTTACGTCACAATTCCCCCGTTCTATTTGGGAATTATAACCTTAAAACCTTACCCAGAGTAATATCACTCTTTCCTTGTATCCTTGCACCACTTGTAGCTAGAAAGACTTGTCGTTGGCATCAAGGAGGCTGACAATATTCAGGAGTAATGTTGACAGCCATTACTCTACTTTGATTTATGGAAACAAATTTAATATAGTAATTACAAATCAGAGGAGGGGTGTTACATTGGCTTGCAAGTTTTGGAGTAAAGAAGTGTGGCTGGTTCAATGATGCTCAACCAACCAGCAGCTTGGCTCTTTGGAAATGATCTAGGTATGGACGGTAGAGGGAAAGGTACTAGGCCATGCTTGACTATAACATGTATCCAGTGATTCCCGTTAATTAGTGCAAGGTAGATTGGGCTTGCTGGTTTGGGGTTGGGTGCAACAGTTGAAGGGAGAAACGTCATGCAGCCAGCTGCTTGGTCGTTTGTGAGGAACACCACTGGCCTATTGTATGCATTAGCCAGAATAGGACCACCATCAAGCCTGCCCATCCACTTGGAAGTGGGCACTGGTCCCTTGGGATTCTCCACGCGAATGCTGTCGTAGGTCTTCTCGAACATTTCTGGTCTACCTAGCTTCCTTGTCCAAAGTTCCCTGTTGATGTCCAGCTTGTGTAACATGTCCAATCACACTTGATACCACCCATTTTCTCTAGCATACGGGCCCTCGGGTTTTTCAGCAGCCAATGCATGTGCCACACAAGAATACCCACAGTTGCCATTGCCTTTGGGGTTATAACTTGATTGGACATACTTAATGACCCAAGGAGGTAACTCCTCAACCTGGGGGAGATGAGGGCAAATTCAGCATAAGCACAAGAGTGTGAGTAAATTGCTTTGCTCTCATGAGTAATCATAATGAATTCACACTATGTTCACTTACTGATTTATCAGACATAACCTCTTTAGAGGCTTGAGCCAGTGTCCCTAAGGTGGGACCACTTTTTACAACCATAATTTCATCCTGAATTCAACCAGAAAAGCCAATCAGTTATAATGTTGACTCATTGAATGGGCTCATCCTAACCCTTGAATTTACCTCCAAAGTGGGTGGCCTGGGGGGGTCATTGGCCTGATAATCACCTTCCGTATGGGACATAGGAATAGCATCCTGATTTGCAAAAATACAACAGAACAATTAGGCCAATCACTATTAGGAGAATCTTGTTGGTTTGATTAAAGGGGCTTACCAGGGAAGTTTACATTGAAGTCCCAGCAAGAGGAATATAAATTGGATTGTCCTCTGCAAATTCACATGCATCTCCTTCAGACCCAAAGGGATCTCCATCACTGCCATCAGATTGATCAATGGATGAGTCTGGTACTCCACTAGATGACCCAGAATGACTGCCTTCTGCGGAGCTCCCTTTTGCCAAAGACATCTGAATCATTGCAGATGATACTGAGGGCTTTTCTTCCATACGGCGTTGGGACTTGGGCCGGTTGGAAGTGGGGGGACTTGCTTTCCGCTTATGTGACGTGCGGCCTGGTTGGTAGTCTTTTTTGGCTGCATACGTAGATGGTAGCTGAGACTTTGGAGGTTGGCCTCGTCGCTTGGCCACACACGGTGGGCTCTCATTGTCTTCTTCAGAAGATGTTGCGGGATCAGGAGCCTTTCTTGGTTGGCCTCGGGGTTTTGGGGCGGTCAGTCTGGCCAAGGTGGGCAGCTCATCAGGGTCTTCCATTGATGAAGAGCTATCTTGTTGCAACTCGTCTGTCCTTCTCCGGCCCGCTTGATTCTGACTGGTCCTTGCGCGCTGTTTCCCTTTGGCTGTCTGTGCCTTTTCAATCTGAGACTCCACGATTTCTGCCTGAGTAGGATCTCGGGTTTGCACACGGCGGCTTCCATTCTTCTTCTTCCAAGGTTGATTTGGTTTGGATTTTTGTCTGATGGGGTCTGGCTCAATCAGTGGGACCACATGTGTGTTTGCAACAACTCAACGGAAATTCTTCATCAGTTCCGGCAAAGCTGTGGAGGGGTGAGATTCCAAGATCTCCTGCTTTAGCGCCTCAAAATCATCGTCAAAGTTATACGGCTCCTCATCAAGGTTCTGTAATTTAAGCAAGGTCAAACAGGATTAGCCAATGGGTTATGGAGGAGGGGGAAGATTTATACACTGACTGGTCCATCTGGGTTGTAACACAATTGCCACTGGGGATGAAAGTCCGCTGGTTCCACATCACCCTTCTCTTCAAGCAACTTTTCAATCAAGTGTGCACATGGGACCCCCATTCCCGCGTTGAAGTTTCCCGTACACTGCTTGACCGGATCGTCATGTTTGGCCTTCTTCATTTTCAAGTACTTATTGTACTCTCCAATGGCCAATTTGAGCGCATGGGTGGAGATCTTGGTGTGAAGCGGCTTGAAAACGTTTGGGAGTCCGGATAGCCCTTTGATCCTTTCATGGCCAATGGTGACCTGTGCTTCGTCCAGTTGCCGGTCCACAGCTGATGAAATGGTCAGGAAGAGCGTAGCAAAGTCGATCTTGCCAGATGTCACATATGTTTTGAGCCAGCTATGAGCTGATTCACCTCTAGATGACGTCAGATTCCCCAAGTGCGGGGTTCTCCCAGCCCATGCAGACATGAATTGTTTGCAAAAGGGCAGAACATGGCTCTGAAGGTATTCCAGAACATTTGCTCGTTCCCTGAGGTCCACCTGAAGCTTTCCCCAAGCTGTGTCGAATGAGGGTTCGTCCGGTGCGTATGTAACCTCGTGCCATAGCTTCATGAAATTTGTCCATTCGTCTGCCTCGGATGCAAAAGCCTGTTTGCAGTTGGTGAAAATGTTCCAATCAATGTGCCAGGCGCATAGGTTTGAGGTTGCATTTGGGAAGTGCTCCCCAATTGCATTTCAGAGAGCCACCTCTTTGTCCGTCACAAAGACCTTTGGAGAGCTCTCTGGTTCCCATACCGACCTGCAAGAATTGATAGGTGTATGTAGAATTACCATCAGATTATCAATCTCATACTAAAAAAAACAATCACCACACTCACTTCAACTTATTCAGAGCCCAAGAGTATGCCACATTTTTCTCATTCCTCATGAGACAAAATCCAATTGAGAACAAGTTGTTCGTGCAGGTCTGGCCAACAACATGTAGTAAGGGGTACTTGCAGAGGTTGGTCTTGTAGGTGCAGTCAATATTAACCACATGATGGAACTTGCGAGCGAGTAACATTGATCCAGGGTGCGCAAACCATAGGTAGAGGAGCTTTCCGTCATCATCGTAAACTTCATCGTGAACCCAGTTGGAGCCTTTGAGGCATCGTAGAAGATGGTTGATGGGGGTGTTGCCGGCCCTCCGCTCTATCTTCTGCGCTGCTTTTGTGTTGGAAATTGTCCTGTTTGTGACAAAGCGTCCCTCAGTCGTACTCAGCTGCCGGGCAATTGCCTGTGGTTGCAAACCAAGAGAGGCCAGTCAAGCCACCTCTGCTTGGCCCTCTGCCCCAAGTGTCTTGTGGATGGCCTCGTAGTTGTTCTGGATGACATTGTGGTTGTGAGGGACAGTCTTGCTGCGGAGATCCCAATAGTTGTTTTCACGGTTCTTGGCACATGAACAGTGGCCCGAAATCTTGAAGGCACATCCAACTTGCTTATTACGTGATTCACGAGCCCGACAGGAGTCCACGGTGGTAGTGTCTTCTCCAGCCAGTGAGCAGGCAAGGTAAATGTTCTTCCCCGCCTTGGATTTTGAGACTGCCAGCCAATAACCATGCTCGGTGGCCCATGTGGACACAAATTTCTTCAGATCGTCAACACAGGTGAACAGGTATTCAGGTGGAGGGTCCATTGGCTCTACAAAATTAATTCCCATGAGCATCCATTGGAAACAGTATGATAAATCAATGAGGCACTGACCTCCCACAGAGTAGTCAAACAATCTGACATCCTCACTGGTCAGTAGAGCTTTGGGCAAATCATTTCCATCCGGGAGATTTGGGGCCATCAACAAGTCGTTGGTGTGGTGCGCAGATGCACTGGGATCTGTACAATAAAACATTGGTAAGAACACCGCAAAGGACTTTTCTGAGTGAAAGCTACAATCACCTTGGGGATTTTCCTCAGTCATTGGAGAGGGAACAGACATTTCCAGGGGGATTGGGGAGGGAACAGACATTTCCTGGGCGGTTCTTGCAGGAGCCAGGACTGCAGACGGTACCACAGATGTCAGCCTTAGAGCCAGCACAGCTGACCTAAAGTCTGTCTTCTCTTCTTCTTTAAGTCAAAAAAGTCTTATATCTGTTTACCCTGAGGTTTAAACCTTGTTTTGACTTCAAATTCTGATTCTTCATTAAAATTTGACCATAGTGTTCACTGAACACTTTGTAATTGCTCAACTCCTTCATGGAGTAATTAAATAAACAATTCTATGCTACAGCTGGCTGGGCAAGTGAAATAAGTCCAGCCAACCACATCTACATGTTAGATTACATAAGCAAACCTTGAAAATTTTCGAAGTTGGTGTATCCCCTGTTGCAGGCAGGATACACAAACTCAAGACACCCAGAACCACCAACTCAGACATCCAAGGATTCAGCAAGTTACAGCTCACCACTCTAACCAACAAAAGGCCTCTTTCACCCAGTACTTCAAGTATTGTCAGTCAGTCCCCTTTTTGAACCTTGTTTCTCTGACAGTAGTCCTTCTCTGTCTTCCCCTTAACCTTCCCCTCTTCCCTCTTCCTTCATCCTCAAATCAAGAGATCAGATCAAGTCTTCAACAGGTTACCCTTTTAGAACCTTGACTACTAGTCTAAAAATCAGGGCAGATTAGTTTACTAATTCTGTTGTCCCTCCACTGTTTCCTTAGTGTGTGAGGAGGCTGTTGCACTTCTAAAGACTCTGGCACAGCTTAGCCAACTTTTCCAGGTTGAGCTCATTGATCTTAAGAGCACTCTAAACAAACAAAAAAAAACAATAAAAAGATCAATTCAATCCCTTTCCCCTTTTCTCTTCTTCTTTTCTCTACTAGTTGTATCTCATATCCTTGAAATACAACCAGTAGTGCCCCCCAAACCTTGTGTCCTGTTGTCACTTTAGAGACCCAGGCTCACAATTGGGGGCCTCATCGGGAAATATCCTCCCCTTTTGAAGACCTTTATCATACTTCTAGACTCTCATAATATCCAAAAGGCTGATCACCTTATAATTAAAATAAAATAAAAACTCGAAAATTATAATAAAATAAATAAACTTCTTTCAAAGAATCACTCTCACTGGATTCTTCTCAACATAAATTAAAATAAAAGGCTGATAACCTTTTTCGAAAGAAGAAAAAAAAAAAAACATCTGAATACTACAATAACAGGTATAGAACCTTGTTAATCCTGTAAATCTTCTCAGCTCGGCTTTAACTCTCCGCTATGCCTTCTCATCTCAGGAATGGCCGGGATCGGTCAGCTGAACAGCGGCAGCTTTACAACCTCAGCCAAGCAGCCGAGGAACACCTTTGAAGGCTTAGGATAGGCTCTGCCTCTGCTCGTGTGGACAACCTCCTTGCATTGCCTCCGGGAGCTCCTCCGCCAGATCAGGGAGCATAGTCGGTGCTCATCAACTCCAGGCAGATCTCCAGAGTATTAGAATTGAACAAATAGATGCCATTCCCCTGTCCAATGAAGAGAGAGACTACAGGCTTCTCGGACCGATACAGAAAGACAAATGTGGAGGACTCGGTGCGTCCTTGGATTGTGACCAGCAACGCGGACGACTCACTGGCCTCCAAACAGGAAACCTTACAAAGCCCTGCTTCCATTCAATCAGATCCGGCTTCTGCTGGCTACATCCCACCAAAAAGAATTATCAGAGATCAACACCTCGATAGAAATGCTGAAAAAATGACTTTTTGACCATTACCTAGACTCGCGACTTGGCCAATGCAAGATCTATGAAGTTTATGCTGTCTCAAGCCGCAACAACCCTGCACATGTTAGAGGACCTGGTTAGGAGAGGAGACACCATTCGCCTCAGCCAGGATTGGTGATGCCATCAAGAGCCGAACGCTCTCCAGAGGATCCTATACAAGATTCCCTCATTATCCGACCAGTCCAACAAGGACCGAGATACCCTTGCTCCTCAGGAGTCCATGAGGTTGGAACGCTACGCTCCCAACACCCCAGTCCCCAACCACATCTAGCGACTCGAACGCTCGAGCTTATAAGCGTTCAACCCAGTACCAACGAGAGATAGTACCGGTATCGTACCCATTACTATCATCACGGCCAGACCCAAGACCCGTTACAGCCGCTACACCTCCCTCTACACAGCCCCAGGTAGTTTCTACACGGCCCAAGGGGACCCAGATGACTTACCGATACACCCAACTACTTCCCTATGCATTGGACTTTTTGGTTAGAATGGCCACCAGACTTGACCAGCTCTTTATATTTTGGAATTTTTTTCGGCTTCCTTATCAGAGACGGTATCATTGTTGGAGTCATCTTTAACCAAGGCGTGAAAGGCTTGCTTTGTTACATCCCTTAGTGCTTTGTACATCCCTTAGTGCTTTGGCTTCTTCTACCGATGTAGATTTATAGTGTTTCAGCTGCAGAGCTCGGACGACCGCGCTCTGGGCTTCTTCCTCTTCAAAAATATTTTCTTCAGACTGGTATAACTTAGGATCTTCTTTTTGACACAGGCAAGTGTCTTCAAGATAGTTACATCAACCTTTGGTGTAATGAATTCGGCATCGAAATCTGCAGAAGAGAAGTCTTCCTCATTCTCGGACAGCTCATAATGTGATATGTATTGATCATTCAGTTTCATTAATTCTTTGCCCCGTTTCCGACGTTCATACTTCTGAGCCTATTTTTTGGTATATTGAAAGGAATCTGTTTGAGTGTTCCTAACGGATCGCTGCCTTCCATCAAAGTGATCTTTGACATCTTCAAACAAGTCAATGGGCACCATTCGGTTATGATCACCTTCTTGATGCGAAATTTTCCAAGTGAAGACAGCCTTTCTCTACACCCAGTTACACGGCCCGAGGCAAGCCAAATTACTCAAAGGTAATAATAATCTTGAACTTGATTGCCCTATCTGGCTATAGCTCCCGAGTCCGAGAATTTTCAAACCTGCCCCTAAGTGAACAAAAATTGATGCCTGTTTGCGGCCAATATATCATAAGATTTGGCTCAAACAACTGCTTGGATGTCAACCAGTCTTGGGCCTGCCATCAGTTCAATCGGCCCTGTCATCCAAAGTCTACCTCCATGCCAATGGGAGTTATCCCAGAGGTTTGGATCTCCAGAGATTGGTCAACAAAAAAGAAACCTACATGCTTGTCAGAGTTCGCGAACTGGACAGCACACAAGCCATATGCTTTGTCTTTTTTGTAAGCTGTAAAGACACAAGACTATCAGGCCCACAGACAGAAGCCGTTGGAGTCATCGGATTGATCTATCCATGCTCTTCCTCCAAGTACACAAATGGCCATCAGCTCGGCACATTTGGTGCTAGCCCCACACCCAATAAAAGTCTGCTACCTTTAGCATCTCGAACTCCAGAACATATTATTCTTCACAAACCAAGTGACCAAGGCGGGCAACTAGATTCATGCCTGCTCAAACAACATCAGTCATATAACAGTAATACATGTTGTATCGGAACCGTTTGTTTTATGATAACTGGTGGTTTATTTGTGTTATCGGAACTGTTTGTTCTATCTGCCAAGACTTAAGGCATAATTCAGCCCACAGCTAACTAGACCCTTGATAACGAAATGGAAAGAACTGAGTCATTAGAGGCACTTCAAATCGCAACTAGAAGCAGTAATATATAATCAGGATATCCCCTTTCAAAGAGCTTAGCCAGTCAGTCGGTCAAGCCAGAAAAGGGATTACCACCAGTGTGGATCAATTCAAGAGCCCTAGTGCTGGTTCTAGCATTGTACCAACCAAAACCTCTACCTTTTCCTATCAAAAAACAAAGAGAGTTTGAAATGTGTTGACCAATATAAAACAACTGGGATAATCTACTTGTGCTCCATGTATGACCACTAGGATGTCTGGCCGAATCAAAGGCTTGAGAGCAGAAGTGGATGTAAATAAAGCCTTCCTCATCTTGTTATAAGCTGTGATGAGACAAGATTGGCTTGCCAGAAGTAAATTGGAAAGCTTCCAGCAATCCTTGTATCAGGCCCTCCAGAAGTAGATTGACACCATTGGAGGATTGGAATTGGAATTACCTCCCATAAATGGGAAAATCCTATTGGTTCCTGGGAAGCAGGCTCCCCCATTGCAAACAGGAGTACTGTTGGCTCTATTACATTCAAGAGCTATGTCTCTGGTTATAGTCTCAAACAGGTCAACTCTGATCCTGCAACCAATACACTGCTAACATACAGGTTCCCATAAATTGGTCAAGGAGACTCAAATCATCCTCCCTTAATGAACCTAAGAAAGAAGAAGTTCTTTGTTATTTTCCAAGCCTCAGAGGTAGATTACACAATATTAAGCCTAGAAATCATGCCTACATCTGTGAAAATCAAACCTAAAATGGTAAACCATTCTAATCCTCTTCATGTTAAAAAAACCTTCAAACCCTCAATAATATTTAGTTGCCACCATAGTCCAAGCAAAACATGCTTGCTTCACATCCAATTCATATCAATGGCTTTCAACATTATTGAGTTATCATCATTGGCTAGCATCCCTTCTGACAGTTATATATCTTTTTAATTATCAATAAATCCTCCTTATCATTGAGCAAACCACACCTCCTGATTATCAATACATTTGTCATGTCATTGAAAATCATTAGCTTCAAGAGAAACCCATCAGATACTTCAAAAATTACGGACTGTAAAATCATCTTGCATGCTACCATTACAAAGGATTGCTTTGATTGGTTCAAATACCTGAATCAAAGGTGGTTAGACAGTGCTAAAAAAAGTTTGTTTGAATTTATTTTTCCATCAATTCTGAATAATGGAGTACCTTTGAAGCTCTGGAAAATACATCATAAATATTGTGCATTGCAACTGTCGAATGCCATCAGATTCAGATGTATACTTTATCTAGCCAAAAAGATAATCCAAACAATCGTTCTTATTAATAATTATTAGCTTTTAGGTTGATATTCTTTGCCCCATTAATAAATTTCTATCCATTGGCAACTGAAATAGAAGCTGTTCTCCAACAAATATATTGAATATCCTGATACTTATTGATAAGTCTAACTAAGATAATGTATGTATAGAACTCTAAATTGGGCAGTGGTATCAATTGCATCAAGTCATTTTTCTACTACACTGGAGTCTCACACCAGTAAGCTAGCCCACCCTTTGTAGCTTTCCTGTGTGCTTCTAAGCAGATTACTGTTTGCTTGAACAATTAATAAATACCCTCTTCTCAAACTATATCACTTTGAGAATGTGATAATGAATAAAAACCTTTTTGATTTTGAATTTGGACTATACTGAATTAAAATTCACTGTAAAATAACAATTTTGAGGATAAATAGTATTAAAGCTCCATCTCCTTACAGATGTATGACCCTCTGAGTTTACCTTTTCCCTTGAAACTAGAATGATCAACTTCTAATTTGCTTACCAGAATTGATTATCAATCATCTTTTGAACCAGAAAATGCAGTTCAATGATTCAAATTTGGTTGAACTTTTGATTAAAAAAATAAAGGAAGAAATATCTTCTTAAATTCTGAGAACTTTTCTTTGGGTTTATATTAATGCAAGATATTTTGTCCCTTGGTGCTTTTTATCAAGAAACAAAAAGGCTGCTTTTACAATTCCTTCTGACCTAATTAGAAAATCTATAATATCTTTCAGAAAATGTGGAATAGATTCTAAGTTCATTTTTGGGATAAATGGGAAATATAAAGAATAATTCTACCAAAATTTCCCTGATTGATATTCTCCTGTATGGAGTTTAAAAATTTAATAACCTACTTGTAACATAGGAGAATGCACTATAGCAAACTGTTTTACAACTTTTTTAATTATTTAGGTTCATTCCTTGCAGAAATCAACCTCTTTTGGTGGTAGGGAATGTCAGCCTTAGAGCCAGCACAGCTGACCTAAAGTCTGTCTTCTCTTCTTCTTTAAGTCAAAAAAGTCTTATATCTGTTTACCCTGAGGTTTAAACCTTGTTTTGACTTCAAATTCTGATTCTTCATTAAAATTTGACCATAGTGTTCACTGAACACTTTGTAATTGCTCAACTCCTTCATGGAGTAATTAAATAAACAATTCTATGCTACAGCTGGCTGGGCAAGTGAAATAAGTCCAGCCAACCACATCTACATGTTAGATTACATAAGAAAACCTTGAAAATTTTCGAAGTTGGTGTATCCCCTGTTGCAGGCAGGATACACAAACTCAAGACACCCAGAACCACCAACTCAGACATCCAAGGATTCAGCAAGTTACAGCTCACCACTCTAACCAACAAAAGGCCTCTTTCACCCAGTACTTCAAGTATTGTCAGTCAGTCCCCTTTTTGAACCTTGTTTCTCTGACAGTAGTCCTTCTCTGTCTTCCCCTTAACCTTCCCCTCTTCCCTCTTCCTTCATCCTCAAATCAAGAGATCAGATCAAGTCTTCAACAGGTTACCCTTTTAGAACCTTGACTACTAGTCTAAAAATCAGGGCAGATTAGTTTACTAATTCTGTTGTCCCTCCACTGTTTCCTTAGTGTGTGAGGAGGCTGTTGCACTTCTAAAGACTCTGGCACAGCTTAGCCAACTTTTCCAGGTTGAGCTCATTGATCTTAAGAGCACTCTAAAAAAACAAAAAAACAATAAAAAGATCAATTCAATCCCTTTCCCCTTTTCTCTTCTTCTTTTCTCTACTAGTTGTATCTCATATCCTTGAAATACAACCAGTAGTGCCCCCCAAACCTTGTGTCCTGTTGTCACTTTAGAGACCCAGGCTCACAACAGATGTTGTAGAGTTGGAACCACCTGATTCATCAATAAATAGTCAGCTCCCAATAAAGCAACTTTACCAGAGAAACTAAGACCCACCTTGAGCTTGATCCTCATTGGTTTGGGTGGGAAAAGAGGGAGCAGGCAGGTCATTTGCAGAAGGCAGGAAATCGTGGGGAAAAGCTAATGATTTACAGTTTGTCAGCTCTCAATAAATATACATTACAAGAGAAAGTTAGACCTACCTTGAGCTGTATTGTCAGTCATTTGAGGGACAACCAAGGAAGCCAGTGGATCAATTGCTGTAGGTAGCTGCGCGGATGGGGCAGGCGGACTTAAAGAGTCAAGCAGAGAATTGATTTTGACAGCGGATTGGTTGGTGTTGTTTTCCCAGTAGTATGTGGGCTGGTTGACGGACGGGTTGCTGGGTATTGATGCAGACAGGTTGCTGGGTATTGATGGTGGGTGTTGGATTGGTTGGGGGGCATTCCAGTTGTTGGAGTACATTTCCTGCTGTAATGTATAGGAGGTTGGTTCATTGGGTTGGTGGGTGGGAGGAATGTTGGACGTCTGTTGCAGGGGGATTGATGGATTGGTGTAGTTTGGAAAGTTTGGATTGAGTTGGCCGGTGACTGGAATGTGAGGAAAGGCTGTACTATTGTTATAGGAGGCCGTTTGGGATGATTGGTGGGGGGGAAGGTTGTTGTATGGGTTGAAAGATGGTATTTGGTGGCCCATATGGGGTGCAGGTTGCCCGTGATTTGGAATTGGAAAGGCCATTGAGTTTGACGGGTATGCGGGGTGGCCATGGTTGGTGAAGCTGGGGTGTTGGTTTGTGGGATTATGTGTGATTGGGGGTATTGAGGATGCGGCAGCATTGTGTAGGTAATTGGGGAAGCTGGGGAATTGATCAGACGTTTGAGGAGGGATGGTGGAGTTGGATGGGGCATGGAACCAAGGGGGTTGCCCAAATGGGACTGGTGGTTGCGGCTGATGGAGGCAGGAGGAAGGACTGTGTGAGCCAGTTATTTAAGTAGAAGCATTGGGAAGTGTTTACATACATGTTGTGCCAAGTGAGACTGGATGACATTAGGCTGACCACTGGCATGCATTATTGCACTAGGGTATTGGGGGTGCGGCTGATTGTGGGCGCCATATGGGTTGGGAGATACGTGGTAGTAGGAGGAGTTTTGGCCTGGCTGAGACATTTTCTGCTGTAAATAATGGCCAGAGTGAGTAATTTTGGATTATATTTACTTTGATAGACATGCACTTACACTGCTGGAGGGTAATAAAAGTTGATGCAAAGAATACTTGCTGATATCTGTGCGTTCAGAGGAACAAGAAGGAATATTCAGCTGGCATGAAAATAATAATAATGAAGATGTGGAGAGATTAATTGGATCTGAGTGGAAGAACATCAAGTGCTGGTGTGCCCGTCCGGGGCTTGGACAAGGGGAATGGGGCCCTTGGATACTATGCGGAGATATAAAGGGGCCCTGGCCTAACATGTCAAACTTGGGCGGCTGGGAGCACAGTTGGCTCCTTTTGGCCAGTCATAGTGGGCCCTGTTGGCCCCTTTACTAGGCCCTTTGGGGCTTGTCCCACTTTCAATACAGGGCCTAATTGGCCCTGAGTAAATTTTTGGTTTTTTTTATCATAATCTTTTTTTTTCTTGATTTATTTATTTTATTTTTATTTTTATTTTATTTATTGTATTTCCAAGAAATCTTGGACCATTTTTTTGAAAAAAATAAAACAGTTATGGATATATGGCCAAAAAGTGGCTGTGCATTTTGGAAACTTGCATGTGAATATTGGAAGAATACAGAAAATACTCATCTCCTCTGGGAGATAGATTAAAAATGTATTACTTGGGTTTCATGCGCCTGATCTGTTCATACATGTGTTGTCCTCAAATCGCTCCTAGTTGCAGCTTGTCCCTGTCCCTCTTTTCTTTTCATCGTTTTTTATTTTATTGTCTTTATCCTTCTTACTTTGCATTCAGTGACAAAGCATTTAATTTTAAATCCAAATGCGAGCCAATATGAGAATGGCAAAGTCAGGGGCTACATTGATAAGTTACAAGAGATTGATGCTAGCGAGATCGATGTTAGCAAGACTGATGTTAGCAAGATCAATTTTAGCAAGATCGACGTTAGCAATATTGCTGGAATTGCGATTGAGCATACAACAACAAGGGATGATAAGGGGTAAAAGAGGAAGGTAAATCAGCCACAAGAGAGATGTTGAGAGAGGAAAGAGGAACAGATTATCGTTGATTGTGGGCGATAGGTTTGAGGTTCTTGGCAAGGTTGTAGCGGAAGATCCCGCCGGATTTGGGGATAATGAAGAGGAAGATGAGGAAGAAGTTGATGAGACAATATCTTCCAAAGGTTTCCAAGGATCGATAACTCTGATCGAACTCAGTCTTGAACCGGTCTAGCAAAAACTCATCCCCAGTTGAGAATCCACAATATCCACAGCTCATTGCTCTTGTGATTGGATGACTTGGTTTGCCGCTGTCCATCGAACTCATCAAGTATTCACTGTTGCTTGAGGAAGCTTTTACCCTCTTCCAAAAACACCAGATGCACCTGGAGGCAATGAATGTGTTGGCCAAGCATCTTTTCAGTATTGATTGGTAATGAGCCATACCGAGTCGTTTGTCAAGCTCAAGCAGACAGAGTTAGGATCAAAGATGCGGTCAACTCTCGTTACAATGATTGAATCATATTTCCTTCCGATGAAAAAAGAAGATTGGAAACAATCTCCGGACTGATCATGTTGACAAAGGTACAACATCAAAAAACCCACTCAAGAGCAAAAAAAACGAGATAGGCCATCTAGCATTTTCGTTTCAAGGACGCAGATGCCCTACTGATGATATCACGCCCAATTCAATTCACCAGAAACCAGCTCCGAATAACATTGAGCGCTAGTAAACCTTTGTTCAAGGCCTTACTGAACCATCCGAACGAGCTCAAACAGACCCCAAATATTGATCAAACACGATTCAAAGTTTCATCACGCCAGACAGGAGGTGGTAAATCAAAACCTGGAAAGCCAAGCAAGAACCGAGCCGCTCAGATGAAAGGTTACCTCAAAAAATCCAAGGCTGGAGACGGTAATGCAGACGGAAAATCGGACCGGTACGAAGTGATCAGACAGGTTTGTAACAAATGTTCTAAGCTATCTCGTGTGCATCAATCTAACCAATAGTACCTTTACAGATGCTATACAAAAAGGACCCTCAGACGGACGACTTGGCGTGTTTGTCCCGATTGCAAAAGGCCGTACCCAAATTCGAGATACACAAGACGATTGACAGAGCATGGAAGCTCCGGTACAATTACTGAGGAGGAAAGATGTCTTTCTAATCCTGGGCCCCCAAGTTGGTGGGTGACTGAATTACTGTCTGTATGTGCTAGCCACATGACAGTATTGTACCACTAATCTGGTGGAGACTTGTTACAGGGCCGTACAGTCTACTTGTACTGGCCATATGCAATATGTGATTTTTGGTGATTAAAATTCGGAAAATTTGGGATTTGTCCAAGCTTTCTTGGAAACACAATATTTTATTTTTATTTTATTTTTATTTCATTTTTATTTCATTTTTATTTTATTTTTATTTTATTTTTATTTTATTTTATTTTATTTTATTTTATTTTATTTTTATTTTATTTTATTTTATTTTATTTTTATTTTATTTTATTTTTATTTTATTTTATTTTATTTTATTTTATTTTATTTTATTTTTATTTAATTTAATTTAATTTTAATTTTAATTTTTTAATTTTTAATTTTTAATTTTTTTATTTGTTTATTTTTTTATTTTTTTATTTTTTTATTTTTTTATTTTTTTATTTTTTTATTTTTTTATTTTTTTATTTTTTATTTTTTTATTTTTTATTTTTTTATTTTTTTATTTTTTATTTTTTTATTTTTTATTTTTTTATTTTTTTATTTTTTTATTTTTTTATTTTTTATTTTTTTATTTTTTTATTTTTTTATTTTTTATTTTTTTATTTTTTTATTTTTTTATTTTTTATTTTTTTATTTTTTTATTTTTTATTTTTTTATTTTTTTATTTTTTTATTTTTTTATTTTTTATTTTTTATTTTTTTATTTTTTATTTTTTTATTTTTTATTTTTTTATTTTTTTATTTTTTTATTTTTTATTTTTTTATTTTTTTATTTTTTTATTTTTTTATTTTTTTATTTTTTTATTTTTTTATTTTTTTATTTTTTATTTTTTATTTTTTTATTTTTTTATTTTTTTATTTTTTATTTTTTTATTTTTTTATTTTTTTATTTTTTTATTTTTTATTTTTTATTTTTTTATTTTTTTATTTTTTTTTATCTTACGGGGGCACGGTGCGCACGGGGCGCACCGGGGGCTCAGGGGGCACGGGGGGCTCAGGGGGGCTCAGGCAGGATAAAAAAAAACACCCACATTTGGGTGGGTTGGGTGGCTTGGCTCGCTTGGATCGGGTCGGGTGGGTCGGATCGGGTCGGGTGGGTTGGCTTGGGTTGGGTGGGTCGGCTTGGGTTGGCTGGGTTGATGTGGAGGAGGTGCTGTGAGGTGGGGGGGAAGTGATCGAGTGAGGTGGTGGTTGCGGTTGAAATCCGCTGGGGGGGAGGGGGGGTGGGGGGCGGGGGGGGGGGGGCATGCTTATGTCATGCGTACATTCTTTTGTACGCATGATGTCAGCATGTATGTAGGAAGGGCGTGACCCTTCCTATATACATAGAATCGGCGTGCCGACTGCACGCCGATTCTATGTATATAGGAAGGGGCACGCCCCTTCCTATATACATAGGTCGGCGGTCCGCCGATCTATGTGTATAGGCAGGGGCTTGCCCCTGCCTATACACATAAAAAGGGCATGTGGGGCACACACCCTTTTTATGTGTATAGGCAGGGGGCACGCCCCTGCCGATACACATAAAAAGGGCGTGCGACCCACATGCCCTTTTCTGAAGGGGCGGGCGAGCCACACGCCTTTTTCTGAAGAGGGCGTGCGACTGCACGCCTGCAGTGTCACACGCCTGTAGATGGGCGTGCAGCACGCACGCCCATCTACAGGCGTGCCCACGCCCAAGGATGGGCGTGCAGCCCGCACGCCGATAAAAAAAAGGCGTGCGGGGAACACGCCTTTCTTTTTATCGGCGTGCGTTTGGCGTGGGTGTGCGCCGATGGGTGTGCGTTTATCAACGCCCCCACAACTATTGGTAACACAAGCAGGGATGTAATCCACCCAAAAAATTGTGTTCAGACTGTTCACTCAGCTGGCTGCGGGCCAACACTTTGCACTATTTGAGCATAGTGTAGTGGGAAAAAATTAAGCTAACAGCTAACATTTAGCAGGAAAAAATTCAGCTAACAGATAACATTTAGTGGGAATATGTCAGCTAACAGCTAACATTTAGCGGGAAAAAATTCAGCTAACAGCTAACATTTAGCGTAGCCTAGCCTAGATCTGATGCCGCTACGCTAATGGGAACTCCAATATGTGTTAGCGGAAAAAAAATGACGCTACTTGTTAGCGTAGCGGTTATTTTCCAAAGCTAACACTACAAAAAAATTGGCTGAAAAATTTCTCGCTACGCTCACTGTTAGTTTAGCGGAGTGTAGCGGAGTGTAGCGGAGTGTAGCGGAGTGTAGCGGAGTGTAGCGGAGTGTAGCGGAGTGTAGCGTCAGCTAACGCTAAAAATTTTCTGGAAAAAAGAAATAACTGCTACGCTAACAGTTAGAGGTCAAATAGCGTAGCGGCCCATTGTTGGATGTGGTGTGCCAAATGTGTTCCTGTTGAGTTTTCAGTCGAACCTAACTTGAATTGAAGCATACACACCAGACATGCTTCATAAATTAGCAATCTCAACCGGTTAGGGTTCTTTGCTTCATTATCAAAACTCTCAACAAGCTCAGTCATTCAATCATCAAGCCTTTCTCAAGACTCGACGACATTCCGTTCCGACTCAAGATCTCCATCTCCGAAGTCGATTTTTACCGGTCTCAATAAGTGAAGTAAAAATTCTCAAAAACTTTAACTCACAACAACAAAACTCATCCCTTGCTTTGATTCTCATTTCTCAAGATTGAGTACTCCGGGTATCAAGATCTAATCTTGACTTATCACAATAATTCAATAATTCATTATTGCTCTGTTTGTCTCTTTTTTCCTTTTTCCTCATGTTCTCCTTTTCCCTCTTTTGCTTGTTGATGAATTAACCTTACTTAACCTTTTGTTCTTTAAATCCTTTTTTTATTTTCTTTCCTTATTCCCTTCAGAACCTTCTTAGCTTCTTTAACAAAAGTCCTCATTTGATATTTCACTTACTAGTTACATTTGCTGTGGTAAATATTCCTCTCTCATCATCATCTCTGTCTTAACTTTCTTCTTTCTTAATTTGTATTGACAATCTCTTATCTTTAGTCTGGTTTTTTGTTAGCAATCTTATTTACAAAACTTCTTTACGATTAACAGTCGAAATCCGCTTAACCACCTTCAATCGACGATCTAACTAAAACCAGTCACTAGCACCCCGTCGCAATGGAATCCATTAACTCTACCATTCTTAAGACAACGATTGAGGCAATTCCAATTCTTTGCGAAGAAAACTTCTCCAGTTGGCGCACTCGCATCACAGCTCTCTTCAAACTCGGAGGGTTGAAAGACTCCATGCTCCAAGGAATACCTGCTCTCGACGAGGACGATAACTCCATCTTATGTGCAGTCATACTTGCGAAGCTATCACCTACCACGCATAGTAATGTCGTTACTTCTGCAAACGAGGACAATGCTCAACTTCTTTGGAAGTCCATCTTGAAGCGATTCATATCGTCGGAACCCTCAAATAGAGCAAGAGTCTATAACCAATTCGCAAACATTACCTTCGATACGAGCAATATCGAAAAATTTATTACCGAAGTAAGAAGTAGTTTAACCAAGATGGAAGATGTCGGAATCACCTTGCCGGAAGATATTCTCACGTACGAGCTTCTGAGACGATTACCGAATAGCCTTGAAACTATTAAACAAAATATAACTCACTCGAAAAATGGTGAGGATATAAGACCTGAGATTCTTCTCGACCATCTTGAGATTCATTTGAACGAGATCAAAGTGTCCGCCTCATCAAAAAGCGAATCTATCGGCGCTACTATGATGACGACTCAAGAAAAAAGGTGTCGACCTGGATATCACTGTCTGGATGCACCTCATTCACGTGACCGATGCTGGTTCTTGTATCCCGAAAAGAAGGAGGCATACCTAAAAAGGATCCACGAGTCGAATGTTAGCAGCCTTTCCACTTTTTCTTGTCATCAACCCAATTTATTCGTCCTAGACTCTGGATCAACTTCTCACATGGTTTCTGATAAAAACCTGTTTACGAATCTAGACGAAAGCGAGCAAGGAATGATTAATACGAGCTGCGGAGCCAATACTCTTCAGATCATGGGCAAAGGCACGATCTCCTTAAGGTTTAAAGACAAGACTTTCCAACTAGAAGATGTCCTCTACGTACCTAAAATTACAGTAAATTTGTTATCGCTCCGTCACCTTCTGCTCAAGCAATGCACAGTAAAATTTTTCATCAACCATTTTTTCATACTCAAAAATGGTCAAACCTTCCTTAAAGGAAATTACAGTCATAATCTTCCTATATTGAAATTAAAATCAGCGATCCATCAAGCACACTTGAGTTCAGCCGAGCTTCTCCACAAGTCTTTGGGTCACGTGAGCTATAGTAGGATTCGCAACAAACTCGCCATTCCTGTCTCGCCACCTGGGATCTGCAAATCTTGCGCACTCGTAAAAATCACGAAGGCATTGTTCAAAAATAGATCCTCTCGAGCTTCCAAACCGTTTGAGGAAATTCACCTGGACTTGATAGGACCGATCAGTCCCATGTCGCATCAAAAGCACAAGTACATATTGACAATTGTTGATTCATTCACACGATTCTGTGCCGCGATTCCCCTGGTTGGGAAGAATGATACCTTTTCCTCACTTACCTTCGCTTTGGACGTGGAAGCTAAACGCTTCGGGTACTATCCCTCTGTACTTCATTCCGACCGAGGTACTGAATTTATTAATGCTGAACTTCAAGAGTATTGCTCCAATCACATTATCAGGCAACGGTTCTCTGACGCTTACACTCCTCAACAAAACGGCCTTGCCGAGCGGTTTAATCGGACTATCTTGGAATCCCTCAGAACCAATATCCTTGACTCCGGGCTCCGGAAAAATCTCTGGAATGAAGTGCTAAGCGCTTCAGTCCTTACACTCAATCAGATTCCCTCCCATCGCAGCAAAAAGTCTCCTCATGAGCTTTTTAAAGACGAGAAGATCCCTCTTGATTTTTTCCATCCAATAGGAAATCCACTTGTGGTTCTATCCAACGACAAAAAGGCTAAGCTTGAACCTCGTGGACAAACTGGGAGGTTGATAGGATTCAATTCCGAACTCAAGTCCTATCGCGTGTTGGCCGACGACGGTAGAATAATCAACTCGAAAAGCGTTAAATTTCTCGATTATGTATTTCAAGAACAGACGAATCCCACCTATCATGATGAGCTTCTGATAGAGGAGAAGGAGGAGTCAAGATCGGACAAATCTCTTCACCCAATTGAATCAATTATTAAAACTGAAGAAGTAGAAGAAGAACCCATCAGAGAAGATAGTCAAACAGAAGAGGATACTGACTCCTCCAATGAAGACATACAGATCTCCGAAACTCTTATCCCTGTACCAACTGTCGCTCCTAACAGGATTCTTCGCGATAGGACCCTTCAAATCAGGCCTGCCAAATATTCTCATTTAACTCTTGATCCAAAGACCTTCAAAAAAGCTGTTACCTCCGAAAACTCTGTCGGGTGGATAAAAGCAATTGACGAGGAGCTCAATAATACTGAAAGGCATGAGGTTTGGGAGGATAAGGAAGAAATTCCGAAGAAGATTCTGTATTCAACATGGGTTTTCAAGACGAAACCAGCGACACAGTCAAGTCCTGAAAAGCAAAAAGCTCGATTATGCATCCAAGGATTTCTTCAAACTCTCGGAGAAGATTTTTTCGAAACATTTGCTCCAACCGGGAAGTTTCCGACTCTCCTTACACTTCTTGTCCTAGCCATTGATCTCAAGTTGCCTATCCGGCAATTTGATGTCAAGAGCGCTTTTTTGTTTGCTCCGTTGGACGAAGAAATCTATATCAAAACCCCGGAAGGATCAAAGCGCTCAGCTCCGTTTCTTAAACTCAATAAATCCCTCTACGGTCTTAAACAAGCACCAAAAAACTGGTACGAGACACTTACCTCCTGGTTTGAAGAAATCAATTATGCGCCTTCAATATCCGATCCATGTCTTTTCATCCATGAAAGAAAAAACTCTTTCATATTTTTTCACGTCGACGATTTGATAGTTGTGGGGCAAACCGACAAATTCGAAGACCTGTTTCTAAAACGCTTCCCTAACTCGACAGCACACACTCCTGACAGTCTCCTCGGGATGAATCTGAACATATCTCCAGACTCAATTGAGTTATCGCAACCTTCTCTGATCAAAAAAGGAATAGAACTCCTTGGAATTTCTGAAAGTCGTCCAGTGAAAACGCCCTTGTCACCAGGAGTTCAACTCCACACGGCCTCCAACGAAGATCATCAAGCGTTCCTAGACCTTCAAATCAATTATCGTTCTTATACTGGGATGCTTAATTATTTGGCTTGTCGAACAAGACCAGATCTAGCTGCTTCGGTTTCCATCCTGTCAAGATTCAACCAACGACCAGGTCTATCTCATTGGAAGGAAGTCGTGCACTGCTGGAAATATCTCCAGGGAACCAAACACTTTACCCTACTGCTGCGACCAACATCGGATAAACTAGCTGATCGCATTAAGTTCTTCACCGATGCTACCTGGGGTGAGGATCAAGAAACTCGCATCTCCCAAAGTGGCTCTTTGGCATTCTGGAAATCATGCCCTATTCTGTGGAACAGTAAAAAACAGCGAAACATAACATTATCCTCAACCAAATCCGAATTAAACGCCCTGTCCAATGGCGAGCAAGAGAGCCAATGGCTCAAATTCCTGATTGAAGAACTTTGGAAGAGTACTCTTCCATCAACTCTGTTTCACATTGATAACAAAGGGTTAATGGAAAAATTGAAGCACTTTGGATCTAACTCAAAGACAAAACACATCGACATCAAGGCCAAATCACTCAGAAAGAAATACAACTCAAAGGAAATCGACGTCAAACTCATACCTACGGAAGACATGCTAGCCGATTCGCTCACGAAAGCTTCTCCTCACGCCTCACTGCAACGAATGCAAAAAGCCTGCTTCAACGGTTCTTCATCATCAAGCAAGCAGGGCTGTTGAGTTTTCAGTCGAACCTAACTTGAATTGAAGCATACACACCAGACATGCTTCATAAATTAGCAATCTCAACCGGTTAGGGTTCTTTGCTTCATTATCAAAACTCTCAACAAGCTCAGTCATTCAATCATCAAGCCTTTCTCAAGACTCGACGACATTCCGTTCCGACTCAAGATCTCCATCTCCGAAGTCGATTTTTACCGGTCTCAATAAGTGAAGTAAAAATTCTCAAAAACTTTAACTCACAACAACAAAACTCATCCCTTGCTTTGATTCTCATTTCTCAAGATTGAGTACTCCGGGTATCAAGATCTAATCTTGACTTATCACAATAATTCAATAATTCATTATTGCTCTGTTTGTCTCTTTTTTCCTTTTTCCTCATGTTCTCCTTTTCCCTCTTTTGCTTGTTGATGAATTAACCTTACTTAACCTTTTGTTCTTTAAATCCTTTTTTTATTTTCTTTCCTTATTCCCTTCAGAACCTTCTTAGCTTCTTTAACAAAAGTCCTCATTTGATATTTCACTTACTAGTTACATTTGCTGTGGTAAATATTCCTCTCTCATCATCATCTCTGTCTTAACTTTCTTCTTTCTTAATTTGTATTGACAATCTCTTATCTTTAGTCTGGTTTTTTGTTAGCAATCTTATCGACAAAACTTCTTTAGTTCCAAGTATCAAATCACATAGAGCCACAGTTTACTATTGAGAATGAGACATATCTCTAGATGTATTATTGCATAATTAAGTTCTACAGATCGTTTAACCCCTAGTCACTCACTGGAACCACTAGGCTAGCTCCCCTCATTGAACAGATATCTGTATTAAACTGTTATTTCTGACTTTAGGAATATATATTGATAGTACATAGTATAGAATTAGATTCAAGTGCATAGTTGTAGTATATTTAATGGATACCACCACCACATGGATACCACAACCACCACATGGATACCACAACCACCACATGGATACCCTTACCACCACCATCATCTGAGCACCTCTATGGCAGTCACACCAGAATAAATCCCTCAGATTTTACTATAAAAGGAGGAGGTTTTCTCTCCTCAGTTTGAGCATGCAAAGAGGAGGAATCATAAGCAGAACACACATCTCATTTAGAGCTTCCATCACAAATCCAAGTAAACCCAACAGTGTGATCTCAATCAAGTTACCCATCAAAATCTTTCATACCTCAGAGGATATATAAGTAGTCCAGTAGCTAGTATCACTATTTGTTCTCTTAACAAGTAAAATTGACTTTAACCCATTGTGCTCTTCACTGAAGGTTAAGGAGGAGGGCAAATACACTTTGAATAGTTCACATATAACATCAGTTCCGTCAAGAATTCTTTTTTTACTAGTTTATCAACACTTCAATTAAAAATATATAAAAAAACATGTAAAAGATATTTACTTTAAGACTTATTTCCATCATCTGACTCAAGACTGTTGTAAACCACCCCGGCTCTATTGCCCATACAAATTCCACCGAACCCATTTCCACTGAATTCAAGTTTGATCTAGGTCTGATAAGAGACTGCTACACATCAGTTTTATCTATCATTAGTTTTCCACAACAAATAAAATAAATAAATTTGTTGTGATAGCTCTTGTGTATTATCATAGAGGGGCAGGTCTTTCAAACCATCCGTAGCAGTTCTAATATCTTCTTGCATATTTGAAATATTATTTCTGGTACTTCCCCCTTGCAGAACTGCCACCAGTCCCAAAAGGAGTTCTCACAGCCTGCCTGCCAAACCTGCCAAAGAATACTGGTGGGGGCATCAAAACACGCCAAACAATGTGGGTGTGTGTTTATCAAGCCCAATTCTGTGTGTCTCTTGACCAGAGGAAACCCCTCCAGTCAAATAGAAGTGTGTGTCTCTTTGAACAGAGGAGATCCCTCCTGTCAAAGATTTTGAGATGAATTTGTCTGGGAAAGACAATGGTGATTGTTTGGAAGGAAGAATTAATTTCAGCTCATAGAGAAAAACAGAGGAATTGATAAAGAGAAAGTCAGACATACCTGGGACAGACAATGGTTGCTGTTTGGAAGGATGAAAAAAAGTGAAATCCTTCCAATGGTTTCTGTCCCAGATTATGTAGTGAAAGGAAATATACAAAATGTCACAGATTTTGACATAAATAGAACATAGAAAACACAGTGAAAGATAAAGCCTACACATAGAGGGATACATCTCAACAACACATAGAGAGATACATCTCAACAAAAGAGACACACATTTCTCTTCAACTGGGGTAATTCCTCTTGTTGAGAGATACACATGTCCCTTCACTTGGAGGGATCTACTCTTGTTGAAGAGACAAACATGAGGGTTTTCATCCAGTTGAGAGACATAGATTTCTCTTTGACCAGAGGGTTTCCTCCAGGAAGTAGACAAAAATTGGCTGGAGGGCTCTCATCTGGTCTGTTTGTCTCTTGACTGGAGGACACCCCTCTGGTCAAAGAGACATGTGTGTCTCTTCTACCAGAGGAAATCCTCCATTCAAGAGATACATGTCTTTCAACTGGATGAAATCCTCTGCTCAAAGAAAAATTTGTGTCTCATTATCACAGGTACTAACTCTGGCCAAAGAGACTCACATGTCTCTTCAGCCAGAGGGGTTTCCTGCGGTCAAGAGAGACACATGTCTCTATTACTGGAGGAAACCCCTCCGGTCAAACTACCCATAGGAAGGTGTGATCTGGCTATTTGATACAAGGATCTCAAGCCAGCCAATATTCTATTCAAGTAAATCTGCAATTCCTACAAGAAGAAAAAACAAGCAAGGTGGATGGTTTTTGCAGCAAGACTCCTGGTGTGCTTCTCACAACCCAAACCAGCCCATTGCAAACTGAATTGCTAACGTTCAAGACACAGCTTCCAATCTCAAGTTGGTCAAGATTACACCTGGCAATCAGCCAACATGTGATTGGCTCTTTTGGGGTTTTGAATACTTGTGGAAAACTATCTGAGATCATTTGGTGTACTCACCAAATGAAATTTACCTTGACAAAGCCATTGGGGGGCTCAAGATGCACAAAGTCTTGGCTTGGTTCTTGATTGACCATTTGAACAAATTGGGTGTGGATGCAAATTCTGCAAAGCCAAATAATAAGATTAGCTTCTTTTAATGCAGAAGGCTGGCCAGCACTCAACCACCTTCACCATCCCACTGCTCCAACAGTCAAAAGCAACAGAAAATGTGTTTGAGGTTAATTATGTTGGTGCTAATTTGGGGGTACCAGTTTGAAACAGAGGTCCTAGCAATGACAAGGATGATGAAAGCTTTGGAGACAAAATGAATTTTCTTTGGGGATGAAGACAGGGGCGTTGATAAACGCACGCCAACGGCGCACGCCAACGCCAACTGGCAGGCCAATTTTGTTTGGCGTGCACACGCCAAAAAAAATTGGTGTGTAGGGTCTACAGGCCAAAATAAATTGGCATGTGAGACCCACACGCCAAAAACGGCGTGTGGTTCCCACACACCAATTTTTTTGGCGTGTGGGCCCTGCACGCCACTTTTTTTTGGCGTGCGGGTCCCACACGCCAATTGTTTGGCGTGTGGGAGCGCACGCCAGGCGTGCGGGTCCCCCCTTGCTCACGTAATCAAATGGGAGTGCCCATTCAATTACGTGAGCGGGCCCGCTGACGAGGTTATACAACCTCGTCAGCCGGGAGGACTTCCTCCCGGCACGAGGCTGTATACCCTTGTCAGCCGGGAGGACTTCCTCCCGGCTGACGAGGTTATACAACCGCGTCAGCCAGGAGGAAGTCCTCCTGGCCGACGAGGTTGTATAGCCTCGTCGGCCGGGACGACTTCCTCCTGGCCGACGAGGTTGTATAGCCTCGTCGGCCAGGAGGACTTCCTCCTGGCCAACGAGGTTATACAACCTCGTCGGCCAGGAGGAAGTCCTCCCGGCCGACGAGGCTATACAACCTCGTCGGCCAGGAGGACTTCCTCCTGGCTGACGAGGTTGTATAACCTTGTCGGCCAGGAGGACTTCCTCCTGGCTGACGAGGTTGTATAACCTTGTCGGCCAGGCGGAAGTCCTCCCGGCCGACGAGGCTATACAACCTTGTCGGCCAGGAGGACTTCCTCCTGGCTGACGAGGTTGTATAACCTCGTCAGCCGGGAGGAAGTCCTCCCGGCTGACGAGGTTATACAACCTCGTCAGCCAGGAGGACTTCCTCCTGGCCGACAAGGTTGTATACCCTTGTCGGCCAGAAGGAAGTCCTCCCGGCCGACGAGGCTATACAACCTCGTTGGCCAGGAGGACTTCCTCCTGGCTGACGAGGTTATACAACCTCGTCAGCCAGGAGGAAGTCCTCCTGGCTGACGAGGTTGTATAACCTCGTCAGCCGGGAGGACTTCCTCCCGGCTGACAAGGTTATACAACCTTGTCAGCCGGCCCGCTGTGGTAATCCATACCTTTTCACATACAAACATCAACAACTTGCATTTCCTCTCACATATACTTCATTATTATTACGGGCGTTGATAAACGCAGGCCAAGCGCGCACGCCAACGCCAGCCCGCACGCCATTTTTTTTTGGCGTGCGGGGCCTACACGCCCTTTTTTTTTGGCGTGTAGGGTCTACACGCCAAAAAAAAAAGGGCGTGTGAGACCCACACGCCAAAAATGGCGTGCGGTTCCCACACGCCTTTTTTTTTTGGCGTGTGGGCCCCGCACGCCAAAGAAAATTGGCGTGTGGGACCCGCACGCCAATTGTTTGGCGTGCGCTCCCACACGCCAAACGAGTGGCGTGTGGGAGCGCACGCCAAACAATTGGTGTGCGGGTCCCACACGCCAATTATTTGGCGTGTGGGGGGATATCGCCTGCGATATCCCCATACACATAATACATACATGTATTATGTGTATGGGGATATCGCATGCGATATCCCCTCGCTCACGTAATCGAATGGTAGGGACCATTTGATTACGTGAGCGAGCCCGCCGAGTCTGATTCCTTTCAGGAATCAGACCGTCGGTCTGGTTGTTTTCAACCAGAACGACCACGAATTTGATCAACACCCCCACTCACCGATTAAGAAAAAACAATGTGAGTAAAAAACAAAAAAAAAAAAAAAAAAAAAAAAAAAAAAAAAAAAAAAAAACAAAAAAACAAAAAAAAAAAAAAAAAAAAAAAAAAAAAAAAAAAAAACCAAAAACCAAAAAAAAAACAAAAAATTCAAAAAAAATCAAAAAAATCAAAAAAATCAAAAAAATCAAAAAAATCAAAAAAAAAAAAAAATGAAAAAATGAGAAATAAAAAATGAGGAAAAAACCCCAAAAAAACCAAAAAAAAGGGTTTTTTTGGGGTTTAATTGTGTGGAAAAGCCCACAGGCCCAGGGCTCCAAGACCCAACTGGCCCAAAGACAGGGCCCAATGGCCGTAAGAAGGGGCCCGCCTCTGCCCATCACCTCCCATGGGCCCACAGGCCCACTTTGATGCTCCAAAGGGGCAATAAAACATTCAAAGGGGCCATTCAAACCCCCCAGGCAGCTCAAAGGGCCCCGTATAAGCCCCCAACGCACACCATCCCCCCCAAAAGTGGCCCAATGGGCCCATCTCAAACACAATCAATCCCCACATCTCTTCCAATTTTTTCTTTCAGTTTTTTTTTACCATAGATATCGTAACACGTGCTGACATACTCTCCCATTCAAATGCTAACAGATTCCGCACAAATCACCAATTTGACTTCAACAATCAACAATGTCTTCACATCAGACAAGTGAACTAGGACGTGAGATTCATTCCTTTATTTTGTGTATAATATAAGTCCCTGGCTCACTCCCACCCACCCTCCCACCATTACACAGGTTTGGATCTCTGGGAAAAATGCACAGAGCTGGCGCGGCACCCTGCGTTGAAACCAGATGAACGTGAAAACCTGGAGAATTGGGCCTCTAAAATAAAGGCTGAATACGAGCAGTCAGACGATGAGAATGAACAGGTCTCCAGAACCCCGGCCCCAGCTAGACACACCTTAGGCGCCACTAGGCCTGCTCCACCACAGTCCCACCCACGCCCTGAATTTGCAACCGACTCAATGGCATACTTATATGCACACACTCCTGATCCCCTACCTCCAGCAGCCAACCCAATCCCCACGCTCAATCAATTTGAAAACCAATTCAACAAGGATGTTCAATATGGCCAGCCCAAAACAACAAACCCAGCTGATGGATCCCCACGTCGAAGCGGAGAGATGCGGACAGATGTCAAAGGCCACAAGACAACCCTCAACACCTTTGGCCAGTCTTTCCTTCAAGGCGTACAAAGGGACCAAGCACTCATTGGCCAGAAGTCCTCCAAAGCCTTCAATGCGGACGGGAGACAAGAAATTAACAATCCAGCCATCCAGGACAGCTCTGAAGACCCTGATGCAGAGGGTGAAACAGATGACTCTGAAGATGGTGCAGAAGACCAGAAAGTCCTCCAACAATTCCTTCATGGACGTCCCAAACCTACCTTCCACCAGGAGCCAGTCCATGAACCGGTGCCACAACAAACCCGATATCGCTATGACATGGTACGAATTGAAGATCCTACGGTTGAAGACCCGACGAGCAAAAAGGCGCGCCTGGACAACTCTGCTTCTTCTTCTAAAAATACAGGCCCCATGTATAATTTCTTCACCCCTCATCCCACCTCTCACGAATTCATCACTGCGCAATCACTGCAAGGCCTCAGAATTCCACGGAACCCCCCTGTTGCTGGGCCATCAACAGTCAAGCCACCTACCCAAAGACCACCGGGCGAATCAATTCCTCCTCCCCCGGTCCTGACGCCTCCTGGTAAGTCACTCCCCATTGCTTATGCACACCCATCTTGTAATTAACATCCCTCCTTTGCGCACAGCTATGGGTCTATTTATCCCTGGCCCAATGCTTCCAAAAGCATTGGCAGATGATTTGAATGAAAATTTGGCGGGTGGAATTGCGTGGTCACACCGTTCAGCCGAGAAAATGATTCAAAACATAGCATTCATCCTCACACACCTTCGCTCAATGGTCACACCACATCCAACGATGCCACAGGAGTTCAGCCGAGTCGTTTGGAGGGAAGTGGATACACTTCTGAAGGCATGCAAATCTGGTAAATACTCACTTTTTTTCTCACTTGTTCATACATCACAAAGGCTGATATTTGTGTGGTATGCAGAGAGAATTCTTAACCCCACTCAACCTGGTGCTCTCTCTCTGATAACTCCTGAAGTTGTCAACATGGCACAGCTCGAGGCTTCCCAGGAGAACCGGAAGGCGCCGCCGTCCAAACGTGTCCAGACCCACACACTTGCGGCAAATCTGGCCTCATACTTCTCTCCAAGTGACCACGCTTATCTCCGGCTTAAAAGTGCTTTGCAAGACTGTTGGGCCCTTCGACACATGGAGCAACAGGGCAGTGAATGGCAGCCTCTCCCCCTGGACGAATCTTTGGTGCATACTGCCCATCTTGCATTCCAACGAACTTATGAAAACCTTGGAAGTCACGCAAAGGATGGATCAAGCCCCCAACCAAACACCTCCGGTCTCAAGGTCCTTGGTCTATACTTCACGGGGGCTATGTCAGCCTTGTGTTACATCTGCGGTCTCCAGGCACCAACAAGACCAAAGTATAAAAAGCTTGATGAGTGGTCAACATTAAACACGCGGGAGCAAATGCGGATGCTTGCTGGTCTCCTGGTTTTTGGTCCAACAACCGCCTTTGTCACTAACAAATACGGGTCCGAACGTCCGACTACTTCAAATGCTTCGGCCTTATTGGAATTTGGCGCCAATGTTCTGAAACATAAGGTTGATAGTGGTAATACTTCAGTGATGCCTCACGGGACTTTGGATAACCTCCGATTATACTTTCTCAACTTTTTGTGCTCCATGGGATTTAACCGGATTGGTCATGATGGTTTGCCAATGGTTGATTGGAAAAAAACCCATGAAGAGTTTCACAAATGTTTTTCTATTCAAAACCTCCAAATTTTGTTTTCCCAAGATATAGAAATAGCTGTAGCCAACTACCACTTCTGATATATGTACCGGGGGTTGTTTTTTCTTTGGTTTCCCTTTTATTTCTCATTCACATGCCCTTGAGTTGTAATTTCCACCACTGTCTTGCTCATCCACTTGAATGAAACATCAGACTTAAGTGTTTTTTGAAATATAACCCAAACAGAGTATTATTAATAGGCATCCAAGGAGTACTCATGTGGGTTTGTGGTTTCTACCTTATTGAAGGTAGGTTGTGGCCAATTCTTGATGATATATCAGCATTAAACTATAGATTATCCAGAATTGGGCTATTGGGATTCCTTAGTGGTATCATAATTATTATAGGGCATTAAGGAACAAACCCGGTTTTTCCGCGTTTACACACAGTTTTACGCAGCGGCAACCTCAAATTTGCTGCGCAGCACACCTGGTTTTCCGCTTTTAAACCCTTTTTTTTTTTTTTTTTGCGGGCGGATTTTGATTTTTTTTCAACATTTGAAAGATGTTTAATATACTTCCAGGGGTGTAGAAATTTATGGGAAGTTTTATTTTCCAAAAAAACAATGTCTTCTATTTTTTTTTGCCCATTACATATCAGTTCAGGAATGTAATTCAGGCGTATATTCACCATTTGTAAGCATTTTCTAGCTGTTATCAGTAGTGTTGATAACAATTTCTCTTTCTTATACGTATTATTTGTGTGCTAATAAATTATTAACTTGCAATTATGTCTCTTGCTTTGTATTTTATTTATTTATTTTATTGATTTCATTTATTCTAGGGCATTAATAAAAAAACCCAGTTTTTCCGCATTTACACCCAGTGTTCCGCATTTACACCCGGTTGTTGGTTATTTAATAAACAACATGTAACACTCCAAAGCATCATGCAATGTACCATACCTCTGTGTATAATTGTATTTCCATTTCTTTGTCATGAAATCTGATAAGAAGTCAATTTTATAATCAGTATTTGTTTCCAATGAATTCTTCACCCTCTAAAGTGTATGAATCCATTTAAAAACTCCCTGAATATCTTGAAAGACAGATGTGAAGGTGTTTGGAAATAAATTGAGTCCAAAAATCATCAAAATCCAACCAGTGATTTAAAAAAAAAAACTGTTATTCACATTAAATTCTACACCCCTTAAAGTGCTTAGAAAAAGTTTAAAAAATGTGAAAATGTTGAGAAATCCTGGAAATTAAGCTGTCAGGATTTTTTATGAAAAAACCGGCGGGATTGGCCAAAAAAAAAAAACCATGGTTTTTGAGCAAAATAGAAATTACCATGAAAGTCTAAACCCCTGTAAGTATGAGAAATAAATTGAAAACTTTGAAAAATAATGGAAATCCGCCCGCAAAAAATTAAATTAAAAACAAACCGGGTGGATTGGCCAAAACAAGTAGAAGACACAGTTTTTTTGCAAATTAAAAATTACCACAAAGTTCTACACCCCTTTAAGTATAATAAATAAATTTAAAATTTTGATAAATAAATAATGTTTACTGGTTTTACTTATTTAAAATGCCGCCCTCCATATTTTTGTTTTGTTTTGTTTTGTTTTGTTTATATTCCTTGTTTTGATTGTTTATTTTATTTGTTTTAAATAAAATATCAAATGAGGATGATTGGGGAGGTCACGCGCATCAAATGCCGCGCTCCACGTGCTATTTGCTTCAAAATTAACAATACAAAAAACCCGGTGTAAATGCGGAAAACCGGGTGCACTGCGCAGCCGCAGCTGCGCAGAAAAGCGGGTGTAAACACGGAAAAACTGGGTTTTTTGATTAATGCCCTTATTATATTAAAGGCCCTTTTATTAATAATATTAATAAAATATTAACTTATCATTGTGTATGTGTCATTTGTTATTGTCACATCTTATAAGTATTATTTATTATCATAGAGTAACCTGAATTATTCATGTGTTAGTTAATCAATGTATTATTAATTTAAGTATATCATTTATTGTAAAGATTGATTGTAGTTTAATCATACTATATTATCACTCTATTATTTATTATCACAGAGTAGCCTGAATTATTCATGTGTTAGTTAATCAAGGTATTATTAATTTAAGTATATTTAAATTGGGCATTAATAAAAAAACCCAGTTTTTCCGCATTTACACCCGGTTTTACGCAGCGGCGACGTCCAAATTGCTGCGCAGTACACCCGGTTTTCCGCATTTACACCCGGTTTTTTTATTTAATTTTTTGCGGGCGGATTTGCATTGTTTTTCAAGATTTTAAATTTATTTATTATACTTACAGGGGTGTAGAATTTTATAGTAATTTTTCTTTTTGCAAAAAAACTATGGCTTCTATTTTTTTGGCCGATCCACCCGGTTTTTTCATAAAAAATCCTCACAGCTTGATTTCCACGATTTCTTTTATTCATTTCATTTATTCCATTTATTTTGTTTAATTTAATTTAATTTTGTTTTGTTTATTTTACTTGTTTTACTTATTTATTTTATTTGTTTTAAATAAAATATTGAATGAGGATAATTGGGGAAGTTGCGTTATTCATAAATCATTAACTTGCAATTATGTCTGTTGCTTTTAATTAATTGATTAATTTTATTCATTTCATTCATTCTTATTTGTTTAATTTTATATTATTTACTTTTGTTTATTTTACTTATTTAAAATGCTGCCCTCCATATTTTTATTTTGTTTTGTTTATTTTCCTTGTTTTAATTGTTTATTTTATTTGTTTTAAATAAAATATTTAATGAGGATGATTGGGGAGGTCACGCGCATCAAATGCCGCCCTCCACATGCTATTTGCTTAAAAATTAAAAATTAAAAAAAACCGGGTGTAGATGTGGACAACCGGGTGCACTGCGCAGCCGCAGCTGCGCAAATATTCACTAGAGATCTTGAAGGAATGATATTAAAGAATAATAAGAATGGTAAACATTAATAAGGATAATAATAATTAGTGTTACTTGCAGTAACTTGGTACCTTTAATCATTTAGGTAACAAAGAGTGAAGAGTAGTGGAAGGGGAAACACAGTCTAGCCAAGCAGCTGCTGGGCTCTTGTGAAATAACCGGGAGACTTTAGGGAGAGGAAAGGGAATCGTGGGGGTCCGCTTGACTATCACACGTATCCAATGATTATCATTGAAAAATGATAAGAAGAGGGCTGGCAGCGGTTTAGGGTCCGGGGGAACAGTGGCGGGAATATATGTGGTGCTCCCGCCCGTTCTGCTGAGGAAGACAAATGGCCGGTTATACGCATTGGCCAGAATCGGTCCCACATCCAACTTGCTCATCCATTTGTTCATGGGGACTGATCCACGTGGGTCAGTCACCTGAACACGTCCGTAAGCGCGGTCAAATTCTGAAGGCCCCCCAAGGTATCTTGTCCAATGTGCCTTGTTCTTTTCCATCTCTTCTAACACATCCTTTCGCACTTGGTACCACCCATTGGCCTTAGCGTAGGGACCCTCTGGTCTATCTGCTGCCAATGCATGTGCCACACATGCATAACCACAGTTCCCATCACCTGCAGGGTTATAAGTGGAATGCAGGTATTTTAAGATCCATGGTGGAAGCTCCGCCTGACAAGAATGATGAGAAGTTGGTTATCAGTTAGAGTCAGTGCATTCCTCCTTGTCCGTGTCAAGCTTGAGTCACTCACTGCAACATCAGGGTTGGTATTCCCCTGTCTTGTTCGGCCAGCCTTGGGTGCAACCTCAGCATCTACATGCCGGTCCTATGAAACATACAATGGAATCAGACCCTGATAATCTAATGTCAAAGTTATAGTACTTACCTTGGCTGTTGGGGGTGAATGTAGCCTGGCCTCACCCAGCAACTGATCATGAGAGCTTGAGGCTTTTCTTGAGGCTTCTGGAGGTGACAGCAGCTTTTCCTCATCCTGCATCTCAATAGATGAGGAGGAATCCACTGGGGGATCAGTTTCTTCATCTGATTGCCCACCTTGTGCGTCAGATTCTGCAACTGATTCCCCATCTGTGGCATCAGATTCTTCTTCTGATGCCCCATGTGGGGCATCAGATTCTTCATCTGATGCCCCATGTGGGGCATCAGATTCTTTATCTGATTCCCCATCTGGGGCATCAGAATCTTCATCTGAAACTGCATCTGCAGAATCAGAATCTTCATCTGTTACACCATCCTTACTACCATACTTGGGCTGCCACGTTTCCTTGCGCCGTGATGTTCCTGAACTGGAAGACCCCCGATTCCGTTTCCCAATAGTGAGGCTGCCAATTCGTGGGGGGTGAGTTCTCTTGACTGCTTAGTAAGTCCATCAGTTATCAGCCTCTTAAAAAGACATGCAATAAAGTTGCTTACGCATGAGTGTCTCCACACTGGGTAGCTCATCCAGGTCCCCAGAGGAAGAAGCTGAGGTGTCCAATGGAGCCTGCGCGCGCTTGGACTGTCTCTTACCCCCTTTTCCTTTTGATACACCGGCCTTCTGTCTTGCTTTCCTTGCCTGCGCCTTTTGGATTTGCGCTTCCACAATTTCTGCATGGGTGTCATCGCGCTTTTGAACTCGCCCACTACCCTTTCTCTTCTTCCACGGCCTTTCCAGTTTGTGTTTCACTCGGATAGGATCAGGCTCTGCAAGCGGGACCACGTGTGTGTTTGCATGGACCCTTCGTAATTTTTTCATTGTTGCTTCTAACGCCGAGGGGTGGTGGGACGCCAAGATCTCCTGCTTGAAATCCTCAAAATCGTTGTCAAAGTCGTACAGTGGTTCATCAAGAGCCTGCAATGAACATAGATGAAGATTAGCTAGGAGGGACATGAACAAGTCATACATCAGGAGGACTCACTGGACCATCAGGGTTATAGGCCAGATGCCACTGGACATGGAAATCAGAAGGCTCCACATCTCCCTTCCCCTGGACCAAACATTCAATAGTGTGCGAACACGGAATGCCCAAGCCAGCCTGGAAATTACCTTTGCATTGAAGGCTGGGATCCCCAGGCTTGGTTTTCTTCATCTTGATGAACTTGTTGTACTGAGACAAGGCCAACTTGAGCGCATGACAGGAGATTTTGCAGCTGAGGGACTTGAAGGCATTTGGTAGTCCGGTTAATCCCTTCTGTAACTCGTGTGCCAGGTTCGTGTGGGCTGTGTCAAGTTGTCGGTCCACTGCTGCAGCAATTGTAATGAAAAGTGTTGCAAAGTCGCACCTAGCCGACGTCACATAGGTTTTCAGCCAGCTGTGGGCAGATTCACATCGTGACGAAGTCAGATTTCCTAGATGGGGTGTCATTCCGGCCCACGCATTCATGAACTTCTGTCGCTCGCTCCAGACGTTCTTGTACAGGTATTCGTAGACGTTAGTTCGAGTGACTAGGTACCGTGTCAGTTGAGCCCACTTTGAGTTGCAGGTGTCCTCATTGGGGGCATGTGCGACCTCATGCCAGAGCCTCATGAATTTGGCCCATTCTTCGCCATCGCCAGCAAAGGCTTGCTTGCAGTTTGTCACAATGTTCCGATCGATGTGCCACATGCACAAGTTCGCGGTTGCATTCGGAAAGTGCTTTGAGATAGCATTACGCAGTGCTGATTCCCTGTCTGTCACAAAGACCTTTGGCGCGTGGTCAGCGTCCCATATAGATCTATGGGTATCACACAGGCACCGGAGTACAGTCAGTTTATGATGAGAATAGGTGATTAGTCAAATATACCACCCACTTCAACTTATCAAGAGCCCATGAGTAGGCCTCATTCTTCTCGTTTCGCATCAAACAAAAACCAATCGAAAAACTGTGATTGGTTGCAGTTTGGCCAACCACATGCAGCAGGGGGTAGTTGTTCAGGTTCGTCTTGTAAGTGCAGTCAATGTTGACCACATGGTGGAACCTGCGAGCAAGAAGCAACGATCCTGGGTGCGCAAACCACAAGTAAAGGAGCTTGCCGTCCGTATCGTAAACGTCCTCGTGTGTCCAATTGGATTCGTTGAGGCAACGTAGGAGGTACTCGATTGGGGTGTTGCCAGCCCTCTTCTCCGCCCTCAGTGCCTGCTTTGTGTTGTATATCGTCCTGTTGGTTACAAACCTTCCCTCACTGCTAGTAAGGAGTCTAGCGATTGCCTGGGGTTGCATTCCTAGAGACGATAAGCGAGCAACCTCAGTTTGGCCTTCGACAGAGAGCTTCTTGTGGATGACTACATGTTCCAGATCGATTGGACCATGATTGTGCTCAATCGTCTTTCGGCATCGGAGTTCCCATGGTGCATCCTTGAGTTTTACTGAAGTTGGTTTGTGGCCGGATATTTTGAAGCAGCACCCCAGTCGCTTATTCCTAGACTCTCGAAAACGGATAGCATCAACTGAGGTTTGGTCTTCCCCGGCAACTGTGCATGCAAAGTAGATGTTCTTGTCCCTCTTGGAAGCACAAACTTTCAGAGCGTAACCATGCTCGTGGGCCCATGTGGTGACAAAGTGTTTGAGATCAGTGACACATGTGAAAAGGAATTCGGGTGGTGCATCCATTGCATCTGGAAACACAAGCAGTTCAGCCAGTCTGCCTCAAGTGGGCGAATTAAGAAACTAGAAGAACTTACTGCCAACTGAATAATCATAAGATTGTACATCTTCAGATTTCATCAACACTTTATGCGGTTGATTGGCAGCGGGTAACATTGCGGGGGCCAGCGGTGAACGTCCTAAAGGATTGAGCGGGTATACTGGAAGATTGACTAGGTAAACATTAGGTCTTGGTAAGATGAAAACAAGGTGGAGAAATATTTGAAGACTCACCTTCAGCCACAGTTTGAGGGACTTGAGGGCTGAAAGTTGCAGGGGGAAACGGTTGAGGGCTGGGTGGTGCAGGGTGATACCTGCCGGGAGATGTAGGCGTGACGCTTGGGTATTTTACTGGGAGATTGTGCAGGTAAACATTAGTTCTTGGTAAGATGAAAACAAAGTGGAGAAGCATTTGAAGACTCACCTTCAGCCACAGTTTGAGGGACTTGAGGGCTGAAATTTGCTCGGGGAAATACTTGAGGGCTGGGTGATGCAGGTTGATATCCACCGGGAGATGTAGCCATGGCCCTTGGGTATTTGACTGGGAGATTGAGTAGGTAAACATTAGTTCTTGGTAATATGAAAACAAAGTGGAGAAGTATTTGAAAACTCACCTTCAGCCACAGTTTGAAGGACTTGAGGGCTGAACGTTGCTGGGGGAAACTGTTGAGGACTTGGTTGTGCAGGTGGCCAAATTTGAGGGCTAAATGGCGCAGAGGAGGTTATTTCCCCCAGAGATGGCTGCATATCTTGCATGACGGGTATGGAAGGGACTTGATTTGTCTGCGGCGGAGCGGGCACTGATGGTTGGCCAACGGGGAAATTGTGTGAGGTTGGCAGGCCTTGGAAGTGAGTGGGTCCAAGAGTGAATGGGTTGGCCGGGTGGGACAATGGTTGGGGTCCCGGCTGCCAGTAGTTTGAGATTTGTGGTGCTTGATGGGATTGCGGAAACGGATGGGATGGTGGGGCTTGAGTTATATGAGGTGGTGCGTAGAGGGCTGGCTGAGCCAGATAGGATGGTTGGGCTGGATCAAGCTGATAGGTAGAGGCTGGAGGTCGATTGTGATAGTGGGTGAATTGAGGCAATTGTACCTCATATGGGCGGAACACAGGCTGCGCTACTGGGTGGGCTGGGGGCCCAGGGTTTGGCTGGATTGCCAGTCTGTAGTTGTTGTCATTGAAGCTGTAGGTGGCTGGGTGGGCTGAGGGGACAGTAAGGGGCTGGGGGGCTTGGCCATATTGGTTGCTTGGGTAGCCATAGTTAGTTGCTAGGTGGCCTGATTGATTGATTGGAGCTGCAGGTTGGCCAAGCACGTGTGGATTTCCATACGCAGAGGTTTGATTTTGATACATGTTGCCAAGTGGGGCGTGCGGGTGATGGTTGGGGTCAACCTCATAGAATCCGTATGGGCGTGGAGGCTGATTGGTTGCGGAGTTGTAATCACCGGTGTGTGACATCTTTTGCTGCTGATTTGGTGATTTGTGCGGAATCTGTTTGCATTTGAATGGGAGAGTTTGTCAGCACGTGTTACTATATTTACGGTGAAAAAAAAATGGAAATAGGAAGAGATGTGTTTGAGATGGGCCACTTTTGGGGGGGATGGTGTGCGTCTGGGGCTTATACGGGGCCCTTTGAGCTGCCTGGGGGGTTTGAATGGCCCCTTTGAATGTTTTATTGCCCCTTTGGAGCATCAAAGTGGGCCTGTGGGCCCACGGGAGGTGATGGGCAGAGGCGGGCCCCTTCTTACGGCCATTGGGCCCTGTCTTTGGGCCAGTTGGGTCTTGGAGCCCTGGGCCTGTGGGCTTTTCCACAAAATTAAACCCCAAAAAAACCCTTTTTTTTGGTTTTTTTGGGGTTTTTTCCTCATTTTTTATTTCTCATTTTTTGATTTTTTTTCGTTTTTTTTTTGATTTATTTTTTTTTGATTTTTTTTCTTTTTCTGACTTTTTTTTTTTTTTTTTTTTTGATTTTTTTTTTTTTTTTTTTTTTTGATTTTTTTTGATTTTTTTTTTGATTTTTTTTTTGATTTTTTTTTTTTTTTTTTTCGGATTTTCAGACTCACCGCTTTGGTTGATTGAGTCGGAGAGCGGTGGGCGGGGTTTGTTGTGGTTCTGGTTGAAAAAACCAGGACCATAAGCGAGCCCCAGTCCGGAAACAGACTCGGGCTCGCTCACGTAATTGAATGGCCCCTGCCATTCGATTACGTGAGCGGGGGGTGTGTATATCCCATACACATAATACATACATGTATTATGTGTATGGGGATACACATATCGATCCCCCCGCTCACGTAATCGAATGGGAGGGGCCATTCGATTACGTGAGCGTGTGAGACCCGCACGCCAAACAATTGGCGTGCGGGTCCCACACGCCAAACAATTGGCGTGCGGGTCCCACACGCCAATTTTCTTTGGCGTGCGGGGCCCACACGCCAAAAAAAAAAGGCGTGTGGGAACCGCACGCCATTTTTGGCGTGTGGGAACCGCACGCCATTTTTGGCGTGTGGGAACCGCACGCCATTTTTGGCGTGTGGGTCTCACACGCCCTTTTTTTTTGGCGTGTAGACCCTACACGCCAAAAAAAAGGGCGTGTAGGCCCCGCACGCCAAAAAAAAATGGCGTGCGGGCTGGCGTTGGCGTGCGCGCTTGGCGTGCGTCTATCAACGCCCTATTATTACATGATCATATTCTACATACAAAACTACCCCTAGTCACTCACTCAAAGTACCCCTGATTTCCCTTTGGTTCAGAAGTTATTAGCATTCTTAGAATATTACCACTTATAACCACATAACTTTACCAATACTACAACCCCATAGGATATTATACAAGGTATTGATTTATAAATATACAGTACATAAATAAAACACAGATATTACATACTTTTCTTTAGTTTATATCTTCTTTGGTATTAAGTTGTACAGCACAGTCATTTATATTACATAGTTACATCTTCTGCCTTTATCATCCTCTTTGGTTACTAGTCACATTACATTCCTTATATACATAGTTACTAGCTACATTGGCTCATCTTTCTTACACTATCACTACTCTCTTTTTGGTTGTATACCTCTGAACACATTTACCCTTTCTCTTTACTGCCAGGATCAGCCATCTTGTGCCCTTTTGTATAAGTAGAACTCCCCTTAGTTCTATGGTTAAATCATGCACTCCCCTTTTATTAAAAGTACAGTTTACATTTACATTCACCTTTAAACCTTTTACATTTACTTTTGCATCAACCTTTACCCAAATAACAATCATAACACATACCCCATACTCTTTCTCAGTGCTTTTCTCACTCCTCTTAAGGTCCCTGCCTCAGATTGATTAAACAACCTAAGTTCCCATTAGTAGCAGCAGTCTAAGGATTAGTAGAAATATAGCCACACCTCTTTTCTTTCTTTTTCTTAGTGAAACCCTTTCCCCTCAGCATTAGTCAAGAAGGGCAGCCTCATCAGCACCTGTAGCTTCAACATCTTCTACTTACTGGATTTGTTGTCTATTTCCCCTTCAAGCTCTTTCCTGATCCTTTAGGAGTTCCACACCGCTCACGTAATCGAATGGGCCCTCCCATTCGATTACGTGAGCGGGATCCCCCCACACGCCAAACAATTGGCGTGTGGGACCCGCACGCCAATTGTTTGGCGTGTAGACCCTACACGCCAATTTTTTTTGGCGTGTAGGCCCCGCACGCCAAAAAAAATTGGCGTGCGGGTTGGCATTGGCGTGCGTTTATCAACCCCCTGAAGACAGGTAGTTTTTGGTTTTTTTGTAGGAAGGGAAAATTTTGCACAACCTGAAGGCTAATTCCTCCTGGCAGTGTTTGGTATATTTTTTATCATGAATTTTCCCTGGCCCCTATTTCCAATGGATCTCTAGCCCAATCAATTTTTCTATCTTCTGTTTCCTATAGGAAATCAAGTCCAAAATCAACCTTAAGTAGTTTAGTTATTTTGATTAATTTAGTTTTGGTTTGCATAAAGGGGCTTATTAGACCTATGACAATTTATTAATTGAAATCAAAGACCAGAACTAAATAGAAAACATAATGAGAATATATTTAAGAGAGATGAGGGGGAAAATAGACACCAACTCTAAGAGATGATAGATTTTAGGCAATGCTAACAACTGAAGTGACAAAGGAAGAATCTAATTAGAGTGAAACTGAGATAAAGGTTTAATTGTTTGTGTATTTAATGCAATTTGATATCTGAAGAGATAAGAACAAACCCATTATATTCAGGCAGTCATCAGTGTGGAAATAAGGACAGCCCTGCCAACAGAAATGGTAGGTTCTGCCTTGATTCCTCAATGAAAGACTCCAAGTTTCCTTTTTCCTGGTTGGATCCAGTGACTCTTTGATTTAATTCTGCGGGATAAACAGTGGTTATTAGATTACTAGCTGGATTCCCTGCAACACCTTTACTTAGCTAGTGGACTGTTCTTCTTGCTTTTTACTTCCTGGTGATGCCCTTCACAGTCATCCTTGTCATCTACCCTTCCTTTCTGGTCTGATGATAAGATAAGATCATCCCCTAGCTGTAATCCTAAAACTCTATTTATACAACATCCACCCCCCGTCATTTCCCGCAACCCCTGGTACCTTCCCTTGAAACCTACTTGCCTGTCTCCCTAATACTGCATCACACCAAAGTATGCCCCCAACTATTATACCCACTTTATGTGAATTATCAAACTAAAGAATATAATTTATAATCTTTTGATGAGAAAAAGATTAATAAACAGATAATTAAAATACCTAAAGTCACATAACACAATAAAGAGTGGGAGAAGAAAGTGATGATAAAGAGGAAGACACAAGAATAAACAAGAACTAGAAAAGAAAATGGTTAATCAATAAAACTTTTAGGAAAGTATTCAATGATAGTAGATAATACCTACTAGAATCTGACACAGGAATGAAAAATATAAGTTGGAAGATTTGTTGAATAGAAGGGATAAGTTGGAGTTTCAAAGATATCAAAGAGGATAATAGATAAAAAAGAGCTGTTGAGGAAGAAGAAAAATAATGATATAATGCTTGTCATTATATCATTATTTTTCAAGTCAAATAGTGGAGGAACAATTTAATGTTGATATGATTTAATATGTAATTATCTTGTAATGAGTTCCTGAGGAGAGAATTAATAAGGATGAGGGTAATGATCCCATCTTATAAGTAAGAGAAGGGTCAGAGAGGAAAGATGTTGTCAAGAAGTATGAGCAGGAATGATGTCATTGAGGGGAGTGAGAAAAGGAAAAAGGTTGAGTGTGGTGAGAGTTGCAGAGGAGTGAGTGAGGCATTGAGCGCAGGTTTTGAGTCTAGAGACATTTTGTCTTAGAGAGATGTCACAAGGGGACAGATGTTGTTGAACTATTCATTATGTATTTCTTTCTTATTTCATTTTTCTCTCTCCGCTTCCAAATTTCACTCTCATGTCACACTCTGTGACACTCATGTTCTCATTTCAGCTCATATACTGAGCTAGCAAGTGTGAAGGATCCTTTCTGCATCCTTCACAAACCAACTAATATATTACTTGCTGGCTCAGGTTAGTTTCTCTTCTCTCATCTTCATTCTATCTCTCTCATGAAATATATCCTTCACAAACCAACTAATATATTACTTTCTGGCTCAGTTCTCCTCAACAGATGTTGCATTCATATCAACAGTTGACCCCTGCAGTTGATAGTCACCCCTGTGTCTGCATGTATTCTTCTTCCCCTTCTCTGTTTGCAGTCCAAGTGCTCCCAGCCCTGTGGCTCCACCTTGTCCCGCTGTTTTTGTGCATACTGAAGCGGCCTTTGTCTGCCCAACCAATCATCCATGCCAATTATAGAATGTCACATTCTGCGCCCTTGTGCTTTTCCTGCAAAATTTCTGGTGAAATTTGGTACACACTCCCTTCCTTAGTCTGCCGCTGAGCCTCTGGTTGTGGGCTTGGCCTAAGTGCTGCACCACCTGTATATATATACTCCCACAGTGGTAAAACTATTCATGATAGAAGAGCACACTGATTTTTAAGACAACAGAATAGGAATGAAAATAGAAAGGAGATCAGCAAGATGAAAAGATAGAGGAAGAAAAATTGTCATGAAATGCTTGGTGAGCATTTTTCACCAATTTGGAAGCTAGAAAGGCAGGCTGAGTTAAAGCTTTGCCAATAATTTATGACAGAGAGGCTTGATAGTGTTTTTACCATTGATTGAGATGAAGAATTTGATTTGGGATGGAGGAACCAAGAGAGTTGAAAGGAAGAAGGAGCCAAGAACAGATGAGTGTTGAGTGCTCCCCTGCAGATATTTAGATCTGTAGCTTAGGGTATTTTATTATCAAGCACACACAAGAATTAGCACGTGAACAAGTGTCAACAGGGGTGTGTTGAGAAACGGATAACCTTATATATATACTACATAGTATGCTTTAACCAGAACACATGCAATCTTGTATTTAGTCTAGACTGGTGTTTTCTCTTCAAGTGAATCATCACCATCATTTCACACTCTCTCAAGTGCCACATGTGTTTTGGTCTTCTGTGAACTTGACTCTCTCATCCTTCCCCCCCCCCCCCCCCCCTGAATCAAACAAGGTTTAAACTTAAATGTAAAAATATGTAAGGAAGTTTTTTTGATTTGAGATAGAGAAGATGGGAACAACAGTGGGCCCGCTACGCTAACATTAGCTGTAGTGTAGCATAATGTTAGCTTTTTTAGCTATGCTAACACAAAGTTACTGTTAGCTGAGGATTTTTTCAGCTAACGCTAAAAAAATTTCATTGAAAGAAAAAATAGCGGGTAGCGTAGGGTTAGCGCCATTAAATTTTCAGCTACACTACCTGTTAGCGTAGCACTCTTCTCAGCTATGCTAACTGTTAGCGGAGTACCCTTTTGTGGTGAGCTAGAGCTTAGCGCTGCGCTAACTGCTGTTTGTTTATAAAAAAGAAGAAAAAAAAAAGGAAAAAAAGGAAAAAAAGGAAAAAAAGGAAGAAAAAAAAATGATCCTAATTGAGCAAAGTGGGCCAGCTTTGACCCAAGACAGGGGAATTTATCACTCCTGCTATACTATAAGATTAGTGATGATGTCAGCCACCAAGATATTACATGTAGTATGTAACATGTAATACTTGAAACTGCAAGCTTGAATAATTATAATTATTGTTAATTTTTTATTATTTATCTTTTATTACATTGACAGTCTTATAAAAACGGAAAATTTATACAATAGTCTAACAGTTAAAGACTGGCTTAGTAATAACTGTTATTGACATAAGGACCTGAGTTCAAGCCACATTCATGACCACATTCAATAAAAACATTTAGTTACAATTACATCTACTTTTTGCCACAATTAAGTTATAATTTAATTAATGAAAATCTTTGGAAAATTAATTTTCAAACATGCAATAAATGGATAAAGAACCATTTATTGGCATAGTTTTCTTCTTGAAAATCCTTGAAGATCCAAGAGTAACACATGGTAATTTATAGTATAAAATTACACATAAATAAAGGTAAATCTTTATGTAAAGTATATTAATTATGCAATAATGACTTATAAATTAATTCCCACATGTTTAACTCTCCAGAGCAAGCACTTTTCCAAGCACTAACCCCAAAGGAAGTTACATGTACATGTGATTAATAATTATTTAGTTTAATTAAGAAAAATAAACATTAAATTTTTAATTAATGTGAAATAAATATGGCATCATTTTAATTAAAAATGACACCTTGTTTCACTTCTTACCACGAACAGGCTGAACAGATTCACCTGTCAACATTGCCCCAATCCCCACTGTCAAATAAGTTACAGAGGGATTTTATTATTTAAGGAGGTGGTTTCTTCACCAAATTGAAGACATCCTCCTCCCATCAACTTTAACCATTACTAGATAACTTATTATAAGCTACCAAGGCGTACACCTTCTCCTGTAAGTCAGGAGGACTGGCCTTTTTTGTACTTATAACTATCTTTAATAGGGGGTATCAAATATGACTAAATCCACCATTATCTAATCAACTGGTTTTGAAAATCCACCATTTTTAGAAACCATGGGTATCAATATAAGATGATTCAAAAATCTCAAAAGTGAAATTTTGTTGAAAAAGCCAATTCACTGGTTTTAATTGTGGATTTGGTCATATTTGATACCCCCTAATAGTTAGAGTTCTTCAAAACCCCGCCAATTAAATTAATACTCTTAATTTAATTGGAAGAACCGTGTTAAAGTCTGGTTAGCCCTTCTGAGGATATTTATTCCCATAACAGAAGTCTGGCAGCAGGGTAGTAACCTGTTTTTTTAATACTTAGTGTTTTTAACAAAACACCAAAGTAATTTTGTTTATTGTTATCTTTATTACACTTTTTTAAGTGTAAGACTTTTTATTCCTTACTGTACACACCAATATTAGTGGAATAGAGTACAGTTTGTTGACAGATGAGGTTAACACCAATCAAGAAAATTTAAAGGGGGGTCAGTCAGGTGCCCTTGAGAGTTTTCTGAGTTTGTACAAGGCTTAACCCAACATTGCTACCATTTCTTCAAAACCATGTCATTTAATCAGTTGCCAAACTCAAAGGGGGGTCAGTCAGGTGCCCCAGCAAGTTTGGAGAGCTCCTATAAATTTCAATCAATTCACAATCCTTACCTAATTGGTTTCACCCTCATCATAAATGAGGATTTTTGATGCGGGTGACACCAATTAGGTATTTTGCAGTTACTTTTAATATAGCAGGAGTGATAAATTCCCCTGTCTGAGGTCAAAGCTGGTCACTCTGCTCAATTAGGATCCTGTACTTGTGCAAGTAAAACAATGAAAAATATGTTCTTGCACAAGTGAATAAATAAAAATGCTGTTGTAACTGCTTTACTTGAGCAAGTACAGCAGTCAAAAAATCTTATTTTTTAATTTCAATTTTCAATTTATTTTTTTTTTCTTCAAAAACAAATTGTTCTTTGTTATCCATGGTTTTCAAAAATGGTGGATTTTCAAAACCAGTTGATTAGATAATGGTGGATTAAGCTGTAAATTCAAAGACAAGAAAGAAGTTGGATGTCTCTTCTAAGATCTGTAATGGCGCAGCAGGATTTTACCTGTTGAAGCCATTACAACAGATTTTTATTCAGCAGCCATGTTAATTGGTGAAACCAACAGCTGGCGGGCAAAACAAATCCGCTATTTGAGCATAGTGTAATGGTAAAAGCTTCAGCTAACAGCTAACATTTAGCGGGAAAAAAATCAGCTAACAGCTAACAGTTAGCGTAGCATAGCTTAGATCTAATGCCGCTACGCTAATGGAAACTTCAAAATGTGTTAGCAACAAAACAATTACGCTACTTGTTAGCGTAGCGGGTATTTTCCAAAGCTAACACTACAAAAAATTTGACTGCAAAATTTCTCGCTACGCTAACTGTTAGTTTAGCGGAGTGTAGCTTCAGCTAACACTACAAATTCTCTGGCAAAAAAAAACCCGCTACGCTAACAGTTAGTGGCCAAATAGCGTAGCAGCCCACCGTTGATGGGAACTAAGGCAGACTTTGGGTCAGCTGTGGTGATGACTCTAAGGCTGAAATGAGGTCTGTATTTCATGTGGGGACCAATGAAATACATAATCAAAAAGGGGCCTGAGGAGGGGCCTAGCTAGCTAGCTTTAGGAAAAGGAACAAAATCTTCTGGGAATGTGGCATAAATCTAACAGTTGATAAATTTCTATTTGAGTTGGATCTTTCCTTGCTTTTACACTGGTGTCTTCATCATCTTTTATGTTTTGCTCTTCTATGTTTTCTTGTTTTCCATAGAGAATCTGCAGTTGTTTCACAAACTTTTCTACAACTGCACAGAGGTTAGGGAGCTCTGTGGTGAGCCTACCAAGAATCCCATGCAGTTGCGGCTTGGCATGGGGCTTCTGCAATTGCCAAACCCAACCACCCCACACTCAGGGGCTCATCAACTTGTTGGGTAGGTGGGGGACTTGAGAATTGGTGGTTGAAACTTGAGTGTTTTGTTTTCTGATTTAAATACAATCCTTACATTTGACCTCTGTCATGTAACATTGCTTGTAGATACCTCAGTTCATGCATTTGATAGTGGTTTAGTTGATGTTGTGAAGCAGTTCCCAGCTTACACAAACATAAAACTTGGATCCAAGTTTTAGTGTTTGTGTGTGTGAATTTGCCAAAGTTTACAGAACACTTACAAACAGTTTACAGAGCCGGACTCATTTGAACCTAGCAGACCAAGATGAAAAAAAAAAAAAAAAAAAAAAAAAATGAATTAAAGGATGTATACCAGGCATCCCTCGAACCAATAACTATACTGTTTTATTTTGATTGCCGTTGTTAATTTTCAATGAAACACGTCGGAGTGGTGAGCTTCTTGGCTGGCTTAAAAGTTACCATATGTATTTATTTTTGTACCCTTGCGGCCACGGTTAATAGCGCGGGTCACCAAGGAGAAATACTTACCCAGTTTCATCAGTCTCGGAAACAAGAACTCTGGCCTGGTTACTAATTATTTATCCTTGGCTGTATGTATCTTCTTAGACGACGTAATATGGTGTATGTTGTAGATGTGCCTGTGCAGTGCCTTAAGTATTGATTTATTTAATTATAATAATTGATTAGTTAAATAAATCACTCAGCCAAATATTTACATTTCTCAACTACTATATCTTTATCATCCTCCCTCAGTCCAACTTAACCCACATAAATACTCCCACTAACACCAATCTCTCTATCCGGACCTGCTCAGACGATAATCATATAATAAACTTCCAAAGCTTAGTTTTTGTTAACCATCTGTCAACCAAAGATCCTTATAAAGGTTAATAACCCACCTGGATGGTAAGCCAACTTAATTCTCTCCAGTGGCCGCATGACCCTTCCAGATCGCAGCTGATCCCTCCTACTCAATCCTCCTCAACAGTCTCAATCGAGCTCTTTCAAATCTCCCACGTCCTCTTCAACCTCCTCAGCCTCATCAACCAAGAGTTCCTCAGATGGCATCTATCAGCACAGGTGAGACTAGATTCCTCTAACCAAGGGTACCAACCAACCAGGCTTACTGATCGACCCTCTGCACTCCCTTTTTTATCTACCAAGGTCGCTTCAACAGCCCTGTAATACCCGCCCAGATCCCCACTTCTTCTACACCCGAGAGGCCCTCCTCCGCCTAAGGCCCGCCCCCCTTGGCCATAGTTTCATTGAGGGTCGGCACCCCTTGGCTAACAATCATTCGAGCATCCCTGCCGGCCTTATCGCCCGTCAGGCCTAATCGGAAGGTCTTGCTGTTACTTGTACCCTTGCTTATGTACTTTCCAGGCAAATCGGATCTTGGTCACCTCATCTCCATAGCATATGTAGATTTTGTGCTGTACTACCTACCTTCTGCTTTCCTTGTATAAATACGCAACACCTCAATACTCGCGCTGCCTCGACGCCTCAATACTCGCACTGCCTCGATCGACTGCTTACCACATCATCATTTTCACCCCTCAGACTCTGCTTTTAAACTTGATCACGCTTCAAGGAAAACGAGAGTGTCAACCGCCTTGACACTTTTGAGGGTTTCCTTCTTATGTGTCTCTTGTAAATGGGGGTTTTTTCTTTCTTTCTTTTTTTGTATCCGATACATCAATGAAAAAATATTAAAAGCATTGTCAAATGTGTATGTGGTTCCTTCCTCTTGGAGCAATCAGATTGTCCATCAGCAGAAAATAAAGACGTGAAAAAGCGATTTATATATGTGATGCGTGCATAGCAAAGAGACCTAAAGCTCATGATTGTAGTAAATTGCGAACCGAAAGTTGGACGCGATGGTCCCAATGATTTCTGAGCAGGAACAGTTCCCAACCGAGCTGGTCGATAGAAGATTCAAGCTCTTCCTGCTCGACATGATTACGCCGGGAAGGACAGACCTTGAAAAGGCTCTTGATCACTGGCTGACGACTCATGAGCTTGGAGAGGAACTTGAGTAGCTTGAGCGTTAGCTGTGGCTCCGAGCAGGTCAGGCTAATCGTCAACAGTCGCTTCGAAAAGAGGATCGCTCGGTTTGGCGTCGGCGGGTCCGAGCGGTTGAAGAAGATCAAGTCGAGCACCTTGATCACCATCTCACTTGTCGAAATCTTCAGGTTTCGATCACTTTCGTTCTTGTTCTTGATTTCTTTGTTGTGTTTTCGATCCCTCCTTGCATCATCTTCCTCGAGCTTGATGAGACTACTGATATCCAGAAGTAAACCATAAAAACTGTTGATGATGTCGGTAAGATCTAGATTAAGCGCCTCTCCCTGGCCAGAAAGCAATTCAAAGGCCGTGACGATACATAGTAGTTTATCCCTATATTCGTTTCGGTTGTATTTCTTTTGATGGGCGGGCTGGTCATCGTTTTTCAGATCGGCCGGGTCTGACTCCGATTCGTTAAAGGCCGTCCCGTTAATATGTTTCCGCAGGACTTCGAGCAGATCTCTAAAAAAATCGATATTGACAAGATGAGCAAAACGAGAGAAGCCTTCCAATGAAACAGGTAAAAGAGCCGATCGGTAGGGTAGTTTGATAATCCTGAAGTAGCATCCAAACATCATCTTTAGAGTCTCGGTTTGGTTTCTTTCCTTCTCTTCAACTTTCACCGTCTCCTCAGCCTCCGCGATCTCTTCCTCGATCCCTGCCCGAGCTTTCATAATCTTTCTCGCTTTTTTGGAAATGATCGCTGGTTGTTGTGTACCGGATGATCTGGATTTCTGATGAGCCGCCCTATCTTTCCAAGGTAATTTGCCACCTCGCTGGCTGGTTGATGATTGGTCCTTCATGGAGTAGACTCGGTCGTTACTTGCCCTTATATGTGACGACAATTCGTTCTTAAGTCTGAGAGAAAGTAGGACTTGCAAGAGTTCTGGATGGACCGAATAATTTCGCGACTTAATTGTCCTAACGATCAGTTTGACGAGTTGTAAACTATCATCCCCCTTGATATCCTTTTTGAACACCGCGGTGATACTCTCAGCACATTGTAGGGAGAGCTCGTCCCACTCCCTTTGGCCCAACTTGCGCACGACGATTTGCATGATGTTGTGGCTGAAGTTGAAATGAGTTTTAGATTGTAAAAGCGTGCAGAGTGATTTGAGGCAGCAAGTTGACAAGGGTGTATTCTTGGTGACTTCCTTTTCACAGATTTCTAAGTAGCGTCGATAAATGCTGACCAGTCCTTCTTCCCATTCTCTTTGTCGAGCGACCATTTGACTGACCTTGGCCTGTTTCTCGGCTGCAGTAATCGATCGGATTCGATAACCGCTAGATCGATCCAATGGAAATGTCAGGGTTCATCTTACTGCTGCAATCGGGGATAAGGGACCTACGGAATAATGTCCAGGAAGATCGCGAGTAGGCTCAAAATAGACATCATTCGTATTGGGCTATCGATCTTTATGTTCCGACTTTCGGCATTCTCGTGGGGCTGGTTGAGCGTAGGGCAAGACATGGCCAAAATTCGTTTAAGGGATCCCAAGCTCATCTCAGGATCCGATATCGCCTCTTGAGAGAGTCCAGCGATCTCGAGCTTGGCGCATTGGATTCGATTTTTGAAGCTTAAATCAGAGGACAAGATCTCAGACAAAGGTTTCCGGCCGAAACGAGCGCCGAGGGATGGATCCAAATGTTTTGCTGGTTTCGACTTGTTAGGCTGTTCTCCTGATTGATGAGCCGCAGGGGAATTGTCTGATGTCTTGTTTTTGATTACCCTGCTACTGTCCGCTGGTAAAGGTTTGGGGAACCGTTGGATTTTACCATCGGGATGGAGAATCGGCAGTTTCGATTCTGTTGGTTCGAGGACGGAAGAGCCTTCTGAGGATGCACGCTTGTTACGTTTGGCATAGTATGCTTCTTCAAGTACTGAATTATCCGTTGAGTAGCCTCCATCCTGACTATCTAAGTCTATCGAATCATCATCAAAATCTACAAAAAAGGACACATTCAACTTAGACAAGCTGAGTCTGAAATGCTACCTAATTTGATTAAAACCTTACCCGAGAACGATTTTTCGGAACCAGAACTAGGCATGTCGCTCAATAAATCTATATCATCGTCATCCCCGCTACCGAGGGCAAGATCATCTTCATCTAAATCGTCCAAATTCTCATCTTCCTCGTCTAGTTGTTGGTTTGAGATCTTGGGTAGAAGCTTGTATGACTTTGAGGTGGAGGAGGATGGTTCTTTGGGTCGGTTTTTCCGATTCTCAAGCTTTTGCTCTTTGCTTGATCTGCGAAGAGTCAAATTAGATCAGATCAATGTACTTGGGCTCTTTGTGGTGATGGATAATAATAAATAAATAAAATAGGTCATCAAGACCATGCACTAACCGAGTGATACCTTTCTGATCCAATCCTTTCAAGAAGATCATCGCTTCTTCCCCCAGGTCGACTTCTTCGTCCATCAAGTCCTGACCATCTGATGAGTTTCCAAGATCTAAAGCTGAGTTTACCCTGGTATCATCATCAGACTCTTGTTCATCCGTCGATCGACTGGCGCTTAAACCTGGAATTTCAATGAATTTTTTAGTTATGCCTTTCGTCTTTTTCGGTTTTGGTTTGCTATCATCAGCTGGTTTGGGTTTTTTGAGCTTTGAACTTGGTTTGACCTGGTTTGTCTTCGTCTTCCTTTTTCCTAGCACCATTCTTAATTTATTCCTTGCTGTGTTGTCGACCACTTCGCTTACGTTCGCTTTTTGATGGTTTGCAGGAAACCTAGCGAAATTTATGGTTGATTGCTGTTATGCATATGGTTCATCTTGCATATCCATGTAACCTTTAGAGCATCTCCAATCGTCTCGATAAGTCGGCTCGATAAGCCAACTTTATCGAGACGAGCCCCAATCGTGCGCTCGATAGCGCTCCATAACTGTCGAATCGATAAGATTCTCGATAGAGGTCCATAACTTTATGGACCTCTATCGAGCTCGATAAGCTAACTCGTGATTATCTTTCACAAGTTACCAACCCCCCCTCCCAGTCCCCGACTTCAATCTCACCCCCCAATTCCCTCCCCCCACCCCGAAAACATACACAATAAAAAAAATACATAATAAAAAAAAACCAAGTCGAAGAAAACAAACCCACCCCGAAAAAAAAAAAAAAAACAACAACAACACCAAAAAATATAAAACACAACACAAAAAAACACGAAACACAACACGAAAAAAAAAAAATTGAAATGAAATGAAAAAAAAAAACAAATGAAAAATGAAAAAATGAAAAAATGAAAAAAGAAAAATAAACAATAAAAAAAAAAAAATCAAAATACATAATAAAAAATACAAAAACAGGGGGTGGAAAAACAAAAATAAACAATAAAAAAAATACAAAATACATGATAAAAAATACAAAAACAGGGGGTGGAAAAACAAAAATAAAAATAAAAAATAAACAATAAAAAAAAATACAAAATACATGATAAAAAATACAAAAACAGGGGGTGGAAAAACAAAAACAAAAAAACAATAAAAACAATAAAAAAAAAACAAAATACATGATAAAAAATTAAAAAACAGGGGGTGGATGTTTGAAACTATCCCCTGTCAGACAGGGGGTGTATCCCCCTGTAAAACAGGGGGTGTAGCAATGCAGTGTTTCATTGATACACCCCCTGTCTGAAGGGGGATTGCAAAGACAGGAATTTGATTGCAAGGCACCATCTTGACTTGGAGAGAAAGAAGATTGAGATAGAAGAGAAGAAACTGGAGGTGGATAGAGATAAACTGGAGGTGGATAGAGATAAACTTAAGTTGAATAAAGAACAGGTGGCCAGCAACATTCAGATGAATGACCTCAAGCTCTTGCTGTCCTCTGAGAAGGATTGTGGTGACAATGAGGAGGATTTAAAGGTATTGAGAATCATGAAGAAAAAAATGAAAGACAAATGGCTAGGTATTAATTCCCCTTAAATTTTGTTATCCATATCCCCTTCTTTTGGAATTTATGCCCCTCTCAAATTGAGAAATGCTTTGTAAGGTGAGCTTATAAATGGTAATCATGTTAGTAGAAAAATAAAATGATTATAAAAAAGGAAACAAGTGAGTGGAACAACTTAGTAGAAAAAAATAGTGAGTATGAAAAAAAGGAAACAAGTGAGTAGAAGAAACAACTTAGTAGAAAAAAAAGTGAGTATAAAAAAAAGGAAACAAGTGAGTAGAAGAAACAACTTAGTACAAGAAAAAGAGTGAGTATAAAAAAAAGGAAACAAGTGAGTAGAAGAAATATATTTCCTGTAATGAGAATAGGAAATATACTCATGTGAATCAAACATATATTGAAATCATGTAAGTATGAATAGGATTTTTGAAAACAATTGATAATTTTGAAACAAATGTGCATATAAATATTTCTTTATGGAAACAAAAATAATGACTATCCAGCCATCATCCCCCTTGCAAGCCAGTTGTGAATATTAAGGTCATCTCTCAATCTGGAATGGGTTACAGGACTATGAAGGTCATGGTTTCTTTGAATATAAGCCGTTGTTGAATGTGCTAAAGAGGGGTCTCTATGGTTTGATATAACTTGAGCAGATATAGAATGGTTTCCAATAAATTCATCATTTTCTGATCTTGATTCAACAATCATGTTGTGTAAAATAACACAACATGTCATTATTCTCTTGACATCTTCTATATCCCATAAACGGCATGGCTGTTTGATACTTCCCCATCTTGCTTGTAAAACCCCAAACACTCTCTCTATGTCTTTCCTAGCAGCCTCTTGAAGTTTAGCATAATGCCGGCTGCCATAATCTTGTGGGTTTGATATAGTCTTAACCAGAGTTGACCAAGGAGGATATATTCCATCAGCCAAGTAGTATGGATGTTTATACTGGTTGCCGTTGACTTGAAACAAAACATGATCCTCTGTTCCAGATAGTAGTGCATCAAATAGGTGGCTACGGTGAAGGACATTGATGTCATTGAGAGCTCCAGGTGTACCAAAGAAACAGTGCCAGATCCAAAGGTTTTGGCTTGCAACAGCCTCTAATATCATAGTGGTAGTTCTCTCCTACGGGAATTGAGCTCCCGCATGGGGATTAGACTACAGCCATCCACAGCGTACCACCCAAGGACAGATGGACAATCCGAAATCGCCAACAAAGCAGTCGAGCAATACCTGCGGCACTTTGTTTGCTACCAACAGAACAATTGGGCCCCACTCCTCCCAATGGCCGAATTTGCTTACAACAACAACGACGACACATCGACAGGAGTTTCCCCGTTCAAAGCCAACTACGGGTGCAACCCGGCATATAGCGGAACCCCCTCAACAGAACAATGCATCCCCGCAGTAGAGGAACGACTCCGCAAACTTGCGGAGGTCCAAGGAGAAATCAAGCATTGCTTAGAAGAGGCGCAAGAAACAATGAAAGGCCAATTTGACAAGAAAACAAGGGGAACACCGGAATGGGACGTGGGGGACGAAGTATGGCTAGACGGACGCAACATTTCAACGACCCGCCCCAGCCCAAAATTGGAACATAGATGGCTGGGACCTTTCTCTATCTGTAAAAGAATCTCAAGATCCGCGTATAAGCTAACACTCCCTATATCCATGCGGGGGGTACACCCCGTATTTCATGTATCAATACTCCGCAAACACAGACCCGACGAAATTGCGGAATGACGGAGGGAAGACCCGGAACCAATTACAGCGGACGGCGGGGATGAGTGAGAAGTCAAAGAGGTACTGGACTGTAGAAGATGACGCGGGAAGACCCAATACCTGGTCAGCTGGAAGGGATTTGGAACAGAAGACAACTCATGGGAACCGGCGGAAAACTTGAAGAATTGCGAGGAACTGGTAGCGGGATTTAATTCAAGATTTCCAAATGCGGCAACTGCTCATCGGCGGAGGCGGAGAAGGAAGTGAGGAACAAAATTGATAAGACGTGGAATTTTTTTCTTTTTTTCTTGATTGGCGAATGAGTGGAGGATTTAGCATTAAAAGGGGGATAATGTCATGAGCCGTATTGCGGGCCTGCCCGCACCAAAGCCCGCACCACATGTAGATAGTCTATCATGTACATGTCACAGACAGACCACTATATAGTCTGTCAGGACGAGGATCCACATCTCTTCCTCATACTGCAATCTACATTATAGGATCCCAAAACCCCAGAAACCCCAGAACCCCATAGCCTTCCTCTCCACAGATCAGACCATAACACCAGATTGCCGCATACAAGAGTAACAAATCAATGTTATCACACAACAAGGTCCAGACACACACCCTAGCTTCCAACATGGAATCTTACTTTTCCCCTTCTGATTGTGCATATTCCCGGCTCAAAACCGCCCTGCACCAGTGCTGGTCACTATGACACCTTGAAAATGCTGGCAACCACTGTGAAGCTCTCCCAATGGATGATTCCAAAGTAAATTTGGCTCACCTTGGCTTTCAACTTACTTATGCAAACCTGGGAGAAGGCACATCTGATTCATCCAACCACAGCAGTGGAATCACCCTCTTGTTGCAATTCTGAGTTGGAGCAATGTCAGCGTTGGCTTACATTTGTGGGACCAAGGATCAAAAAAAACCACCCAAGCATGTTCTTCTTCCAAGTGGTTGACCAGACACACGGGATGATAAACTCACTCCCCCCGGCGCACACCCACACTCAACGCACGCCCTTAAAAAAAAAGGTGTGCAGCCCGCACGCCTTTTTTTTTATTGGTGTGCGGGCTGCACGCCCTGCCGGGGAGGACTACAAGCCCCTCGGCCGGAGGGATCCCCCCCGGTCAAGGAGGTTGTATAACCTCCTTGACCGGAGGGGGAACAACCTTGTCAGCCGGGAGGACTTCCTCCCGGCACGAGGCTGTATAACCTTGTCAGCCGGGAGGACTTCCTCCCGGCTGACGAGGTTGTATAACCTCGTCAGCCGGGAGGACTTCCTCCAGGCTGACAAAGTTATACAACCTCGTCAGCCAGGAGGCAGTCCTCCTGGCCGAAGAGGTTGTATAGCCTCGTCGGCCGGGAGGACTTCCTCCTGGCCGACGAGGTTATACAACCTCGTCAGCCAGGAGGAAGTCCTCCTGGCCGACGAGGTTGTATAGCCTCGCCGGCCGGGAGGACTTCCTCCTGGCCAACGAGGTTGTATAACCTCGTTGGCCAGGAGGAAGTCCTCCCGGCCGACGAGGCTATACAACCTCGTTGGCCAGGAGGACTTCCTCCTGGCTGACAAGGTTGTATAACCTTGTCAGCCGGGAGGAAGTCCTCCCGGCTGACAAGGTTATACAGCCTCGTGCCGGGAGGAAGTCCTCCCGGCTGACGAGGTTGTATCACCTCGGCAGCCGGCTCGCTCACGTAATCAAATGGGCCCTCCCATTCGATTACGTGAGCAAGGGGGGACCCGCACGCCTGGCGTGCGCTCCCACACGCCAAACAATTGGCGTGTGGGACCCGCACGCCAATTTTTTTTGGCGTGCAGGGCCTACACGCCAACAAACAAGGGCGTGTGAGACCCGCACACCATTTTTGGCGTGTGGGTCTCACACACCCTTTTTTTTTGGCGTGTAGACCCTAAACGCCAAAAAAAAATGGCGTGTAGGCCCCTCACGCCAAAAAAAATTGGCGTGCGGGTTGGCGTTGGCGTGCGCCGTTGGCGTGCGCTGTTGGCGTGCGTTTATCAACGCCCTACCCATACATTTAAAGGGCCATTTAATGTATTAGTGGCCCAGCCAATACAATATTGGTCTCCCAGACCAATCTTATATTGGTTGGCTCTGGCCAAAATTACTGCAGGGGGCTGTAAGCAATACAACTCCTTTTGCAGTGACTCTGGAACAGCTTAGACAGATTTTACAGGTTGAGATTTTTCATAAGGTAAACATATATTTATTCTTCAAGTGGCTGAAGTCAAGGAGCAAGGGGCAGGGGGGAGGCTACATATTCTGGCTTCCAGAAACGCAATATTTTCTGTTTTGGCTGTACATGCTGACTTGTAACAATCTTCCAATCTAACATTATAGATAATCTACACTCTCCAGTTTTCATAAACTCTTTTCTAAGAAATGGAACAATTGAAGTCATTCTTATGTCAAGAATCATTGTATTTTTGTCTTTATTTCTACTTTCTCATTCTCTCTCCAAGCAAAGATTCTATCCTTAAGATATAATTTCCAGAATGTTCCTTTTTTATCCTATAGATTATAGCTGTTGTAACCAAGAGGGAAAATTTCTGTGAGGCAAAATCCATGTTTCATAACTTTTTGCCTTGCTTAACTTCTTTAGAAGTAATCAAACTAAAATTCATTCAAATACACTGCCCAAAAAACTGGCTCATGTGCCTGCAGTTGACATGCAATAGTACGAAGGCGCCTTTTTACTTCTGCATTTCAAATTCAGTTAGTTGAGCAAGTTTTTTTTTTGCAGTGATATAATCCCCAATTTAAGTGGGAATAAGGGAAAGAACTGAAAATACCTGTGCTACGGAAATTCTCCTACTATGTTAAGTTTTAATCAATCCCATATTCCTAAGTGTTACATGAATCCACAGGTTTACCATGAGTCCATACCAACAGTGGGCCCACTAGGCTAACATTAGATGTAGCATAGTGTAATGTTAGCTTTTTTTGCTGTGCTAACACCAAGTTACTATTAGCTGAAGGTTTTTTCAGCTAACACTAAAACAAATTCATCAAAAAAGAAAGTAGCGGGTAGCATAGCGTTAGCAACATCCAAAAAAAAAGTTAAACTACAGAAATTACCTGTTAGCTGATTGTTAGCAGTTTTAGCTGGAACAAACGCTACACTAACTGTCAGCATAGCGCTCTTTTCAGCTACACTAAGTTTTGGTGTAGCACTCTTGTCAGCTACACTAACTTTTGGTGTAGCGCTCTTGTCAGCTACACTATATTGGGGGAGCGCTCTTGTCAGCTACACTATATTGGGGGAGCGCTCTTGTCAGCTACACTAACTGTTAGCATAGTGCTCTTTTCAGCTATGCTAACTGTTAGTGTAGCAATTTTTTCAGCTAAGCTAACTGTTAGAATAGTGCCCTGTTGCGGTGAGCTAAGTGTTAACTTAGCACTACACTAACTGTTAGTTTAGCACAATACTTGCAGTGAGCTAACTGTTAACTTAGCACTACACTAACTGTTAGTTTAGCACAATACTTGCAGGAGTATAGCAATCATGTATTTTCTTGAGGATTTGATGCTTTTACATTAGTATTTCAATGAATCTGATGATTAAAATCAGTTCCCCAGAACAGTATTGTCCCAAGATCCATCATTTAACATCAAAGGCATTTAAATACAATTAAATTATACATCAACATAAGGACATAATCCTAAATTTTGAGGCCAAATGAAGTTCATTTTATAGTTAACAGGGGGAGATGGGTAAATGGACAGCTCAGAAAGCCACAGTGGATTGTTCTTTTATGAGCCAAAAGCCACATGGAAAAACAATTAAAATTATAAAAAAAAAAAACTTCAAGATAGATGTTAAAAATAAATAAATCAGAAATAAGCTGTTTTGATTGCTGTACTTGCTCAAGTACAGGAGTTAAAACAGAATTTTGATTGCTTTACTTGTGCAAGTACAGCTTTTCAATCACTCTGCTTGTGCAAGTACAGGATCCTAATTGAGCAGAGTGTACCAGCTTTGACCCAAGACAGGGGAATTTATCACTCCTACTATATTAAAAGTGAGTGAAAAATACCTACTTGGTGTCAACCTCATCACAAATCCTACTCACCAATGAGGGTGACATTGGTGAGGTATGTTGCAGTTACTTACAGTATAGCAGGATTGATAAATTCCCCTGTCTGAGGTCTAAGCTGGTCCATTCTGCTCAATTAGGATCCTGTAATTGCACAAGTCAAGCAATCAAAAATCTGTACTTGCACAAGTAAAGCAATCAAAAATCTGTTTTAACTCCTGTACTTGAGCAAGTACAACAATCAAAACAGCTTATTTCTGTTTTATTTATTTTTAATATCTATCTTAAAGTGTTTTTTTTTTCAAAAACAAATCTTTTTTCCATGTGGCTTTTGGCTCATAAAAAACACAATCCACTGTGGATTTCTGAGCTGTCCATTTGGCCATCCCCCCTGTTAACTATCAAATGAAATTCATTTGGCCTCAAAATTTAGGATTATGTCCTTATGTTGATGTCTAATTTATTTTTATTGAAATGCCTTTGATGTTAAATGATGGATCTTGGGAGAATACTGTTCTGGGGACCTCATTCTAATCATCAGAGTCATTGAAATACTAATTTAAAATCACCAAAGCTGCAAAACAAGACATTTTGTGCAAGGGAAAAACATTTACCATTCCCACACCCTTTTATTTGCCCAACCAACTCACACCAACTATTGGTAATATAAAACAATCTTTAATTCACTGAAAAAATTCTTACCAGATTTTTCACTTTGCTGGATCCAAAGTTTTGGTCCTGGTTTGAATTCAAACACAAGAAAGAAGTTGGATTTCTCTTCTAAGAGCTTTAATGCAGCAGGATTTTACCTGCTGATCAAGCCATAGAAACAGCTTTTATGCAGCAGCCATGTTAACTTGTGAAACTAAAAGTTAGCAAGAAAAAAAAACCACTATTTGAGCATAGTGTAATGGGAAAACTTCAGCTAACAGCTAACATTTAGCGGGAAAAATATCAGCTAACAGTTAATATTTGGCAGGAAAATATCAGCTAAAAGCTAACATTTAGCGTAGCATAGCAATGATCTGATGCCGCTATGCTACTGGAAACTTCAAAATCTGTTAGCAGAAGAAAAATTACACTACTTGTTGGCATAGTGGTGAATTTTCCCAGCTAACGCTACAAATATATGGCTTGAAGAATTTTTTGCTACGCTAACTGTCAGTTTAGTGGAGTTTAATTTCAGCTAACGCTACAAATTTTCTGGGAAAACAACCCCCCGCTACGCTAACAGTTAGTGGTCAAATAGCGTAGCGGCCCACCATTGTCCATACCTACCTTACACAATCAGGGGACTACTAATGTGTCTTGAATTAAACACTGCCAGCATAATTGCCTAGGTTGAGTTCATCCCAGTTAAACTAGGATGCAAACAACCAATTTAAAGTAGGTTGAACTCAACCAATGAAATATAAAACCAAGGGGGGTCCCTTGGATTTATATTTCATCAGTTTATTTCAACCAAGTTTAAATTGGTTGAGTGCATCCCAGTTTAACTGGGATGACTTCATCCTAGGCAATTATGCTGGCAGTGAAAGTTGAATTTCACAAAATTACTACAGGCACAATTTATAGATACACAAGAAGAATTTTGATGGGTATTAAGGCCTGTATCTGTCAACCAGTAAGGAATAAAAAGTCTTACACTTTAAAAAGTGTGATAAAAATAACAATAAAAAAATTCCTTTGGTGTTTTATTAAAAACACTAAGTGTAAAAATAACAGGTTACTAACCTGCTTCCAGACTTCTGTTATGGGAATTAATATCCTCAGAAGGGCTAACCAGACTTTAACATGGTTCTTCCAATTAAATTAAGAAGTATTAATTTAATTGGGGGGATTTGAAGAACTCTAACTATAAAAGATAGTTATAAGTAAAAAAAGGCCAGTCCTCCTGACTTACAGGAGAAGGTTTACGCCTTGGTAGCTTATAATACGTTATCTAGTTATGGTTAAAGTTGATGGGGGAGGATGTCTTCAATTTGGTGAAGAAACCTCCTCCTTAAATAATAAATATGTTTGGTTTTAATCCCTCTGCAATTCATTTGACAGTGGGGATTGGGGTAGTTTTGGCAGGTGAATCTGATCAGCCTGTTTGTGGTAAGAAGTGAAACATGGTGTCATTTTCAATTAAAATGATGCCATATTTATTTCACATTAATTAAAATAATTCAGTGTTTATTTTACTTAATTGAACTAAATAATTATTAATTACATGTACATATAACTTCCTTTGGGGTTAGTGCTTGAAAAAGCACTTGCTCTGGAGAGCTAAACATGTGGGAATAATTTATGAGTTATTATTGCATATATAATATATTTTACATAACGATTTACCTTAATTTATGTGTAATTTTATACTATAAATACTATGTGTTAATCTTGGATATTCCAGGATCTTCAAGAAGAAAACTATGCCAATAAATGGTTCTTTATCCATTTATTGCATGTTTGAAAATTAACTTTCCAAAGATTTTCATTAATTAAATTATAACTTATTTTTGGTAAAAATAGATATGATTTAAATAAATGATTTTATTGAATGTGGTCATGAGTGTTGCTTGAACTCAGGTCCTTATGTTTATAACAGTTCTTACTAAGCTAGTCTTTAACTGTTAGACTATTGTACAATTTGATAAAATGTTAAAGTCTAATTTCCCCTTTGTTATATTAAGACTGTCAATGTAAATACAAGATAATAATAAAAATAAAGAATTATTATAATTATTCAAGCTTGCAGTTTCAAGTATTACATGTTACATACTACTTGTAATCTCTTGGTGGCTGACAGTATCTTTGGCATAATCAGCTGGAATGATTCTCCAAAAAGCTCAACTTGTGATTCTATATGAGAACTAATAGATCCTAAACTATGGATTTTTTTTTGGTCCCAGCTTTATATTTATTTTTTGGTGAAGAAAAACAGAAAAGTGGAAAAAACACAGAAATATTAATATACATGATCTATGTAATTATGTAAAAGTGTCTTTTCAAGTAAACTCAAATTTCTTTTTTTTAAGTGTAATTTTTCCAGTGGCATTGCACACTATAAATATTGTTTGTTTCTGTCTACAATTTTCTTAAGTTGTAACAATCTTTGAAGTACTTAGTGTTATGAGGACCTAATTTTCTGTGAATATGCAGTTATTTAGAAAAATTTATCTACTGAGTTGTGGTAGGGGTGTGATGTTTTTAACCTTCTCAGGTTGGTTTGTAAATGGGTAACGGGTGTTGAAACTGACATAGAGGGTCTGATTGAGGAAGAGAGTTATGAGAGCATTCACATTCATCTGGATAAAGTGGCTCAATAAGCTAACTTTATCAAGACAATGCCCCATTTGTGCACTCAATAGCACTCAATAACTGTAGAATTGCTAGGATTCTTGATAGAGGTCCATAAATCTATGGACCTCTACTGAGCTCAACAAGGTAACTTGTGAATAAATTTCACAAGTGTCATTTTGGTGAACCCCCCCCCCCCCCCCCCCCAACCAACATCCCTGACTTCAACCTCTCCCCAAATACCTCCCCCCTGAGTTATCAACCAAAGTTGCAGAGGACCACAAGTGTGGATTGGGCTTGGTAACTTGGCAAAAGAGCCAAGTTATCAAGCCACAAGTGTGGACACTCTCAACAAAATAAGTGTTGAGCTTGGTAAGAGCTCCACAGTTGTCAAGATTTTATTGAAATACATGTGGATACTCTGAAGGGGAAACCTGTTGAGTTTTTCTGTTCCTCTCAAACACCCTTCTCTATTTTTCTTCAACCTCCCGGCCGACGAGGCTATACAACCGCGTCGGCCAGGAGGACTTCCTCCTGGCCGAGGTTGTATAACGTCAGCCGGGAGGAAGTTGTACGAGGCTATACAACCGCGTTGGCCAGGAGGACTTGTCCTTGGCCGGGAGTAAGTCCTCCCGGCTGACGAGGTTGTATAACCTTGTCAGCAGGCCCGCTCACGTAATCAAATGGGCCCTCCCATTCAATTACGTGAGCGGGATCCCCCCACACGCCAAACAATTGGCGTGTGGGACCCGCACGCCAATTGTTTGGCATGCGCTCCCACACGCCAAACGATTGGCGTGTGGGAGCGCACGCGAAACAATTGGCGTGCGGGGCCCACACGCCAATTTTATTTGGCGTGCGGGGCCCACACGCCAAAAGAAATTGGCGTGCGGGGCCCACACGCCATTTTTGGCGTGCAGGGCCCACACGCCATTTTTGGCGTGTGGTTCCCACACACCATTTTTGGCGTGTGGGAACCACACGCCATTTTTGGCGTGTGGGTCTCACACACCAATTTATTTTGGCGTGTAGACCCTACACGCCAATTTTTTTTGGCGTGTAGGCCCCGCACGCTGATAAACGCACGCCACGGGCCTGCGGGGATCGGGAGGGGTTCTAAGGTTCCAAATGGCTGTCGGGTTCTAGATTTGACTCTTTGACAGGAATCGCAGCCGTCCACGTACTGGTTGACAAATCTCTTCATCCCATTCCACACAAAACTCCTGCGTACTAATGCCAAAACTGCGGGATCTGCCTGGGTGGCCTGCGGACTTCGTGTCGTGTCTACTTTTGAGGATTGTCGCCCGTAATGCCGTGTCCGCTGGCACTACTATCCGTCCCTTGTTGTAGAGTACTACGTCTGCTTCTGTGTACCTGGTGTGGTTCCCTGATGGCTTCCGCAACAGCTTAATCCAGTTGGTCAATTTTGGGTCAAGCGGGGTCAATTCCCTAATCTATGCAATGATCTCAAGGTCAGATAAGGCTAGGTCATCTTTTCCTGTGTCCCCCAAATCAGTCCCCATCACGTTGACTTCAAACCAATGTTCACTATCCTCAATTTTGATTGATTTGCCCAAAAACCAGCTGTCCAATTCCCCACATTCCGCAACCTCCTCAAACGTCCGCTCTGTGATGTTACCTGGTTTTAAAAGTTGGCCAAAAAGTCAGCTTTTCTCCTGGTTCTGGGGCAAGGTCCGGTCTGCGGGACAGGGCATCTGGTTTCGTTGATTGTTGTCCTGGTCGGAATATGATCTCAAAGTCAAAGCACCCCATGGTTTCCGCCCATCTTGCCTGTCTTCTGGTGAGTTGCTTGGGTGTCATGAAGCTTTCCAGGTTACGGTGATTGGTGTACACAATTGCTGTCAGGCGGTGCGGGTTCCCCTCTAGGTATTGCTGCCACTCTTTGAAGGCAGCCACAATAGCTAGTAACTCCTTGTCGAAGATCCTCGTAGTTGTGTTCCGCCTGTACTAGGGATTGGGACAGGTATGCTACGGGGTGAAGTTCTTGGTCCTTTGCGCAAACCTGGGACAGTACTGCACCCAGTGCAAAGTCAGAACAATCACATTCAAGGATAAATGGCTTGTACGGGTCTGCAATTTTCAGGATCGGGGCGGATGTGAAGGCGCTTTTGAGGGATTCAAATGCGGAGTTGCACTTGGTGTCCCACACAAAGGGGGTTTCTACTCTTGTCAGGTTGTGAAGCGTTCTAGTCTTTCCTGAGAAATGTTCAATGAATCGGCGGTAAAAGTTAGCAAATCCGATGAATTGCTGAAGTTCAGTCACATTCTTTGGTGCGGGCCATTCGGTTACTGCTTGTACCTTTGCGGGGTCCATTCTGATCCGGTTGCATGATATCAATAGTCCTAGGTATTCTACTTCCGGCCTTGAAAACTCGCACTTTTCGGGTTTCAGCCACAATTGGTGCTTGCTCAATGTGTCCAGTATACTGCCCACCACTTCCGCATGGTCCGATCCTTTCCGTGTGTAGATCATGATGTCGTCTAGGTATGCGGTGGTGTCCTTCCCAATCCGTCCAAGGAGGATGTCTTGCATGAAGTATTGGAAGTATCCCGGCGCTCCAGTGGGTCCAAATGGCATGGTAAGCGGTGAAAATTGTCCTGCCCGGCAGATGGAAGCCAGTTTATCTTCGTCGCCTTCCGCAACTCAGAGGTTCCCATATGCGTTCCGGAGGTCCAGCTTTGTAAATGTGTCCGCATCCAAAAGGCTGTCAACTAAGTCCATTGTCAGTGGTAGCGGGTACTTGTTCTTCACCGTTACTGCGTTGAGTGTCCGGTAGTCAAAACAGGGCCGCAGGTTTCCGTCCTTCTTCCCAGTGAATAGGACCGGTGCCGCCCAAGGGGATGTGGTCCGCCAAATGGTCCCGTTTTTCAGTCCTTCTTCAATCATAACATCAAGTGCCTGGTTCTCCGCCGGAGATAGCGGGATGATTCTTCCGGCCTGTGGGGTAGCCCTTGGGATCAGGTCTACGCGGATATCATACTTTCTCCGCGGGGGAAGCCTCATGGCGCTCGATTTCCGGAACATGTCAACAACGGCGACCGCTACGCTACGCTATTTGACCGCTAAGTGTTAGCGTAGCGGGGTTTTTTTTTCCCAGAAAATTTGTAGCGTCAGCTGAAATTTCACTGCGCTACACTAACAGTTAGCGTAGCAACAAATTTTTCAAGCCATTTTTTTTAGTGTTAGCGGGGAAAATTCACCGCTACGCTAACAAGTAGTGTAATGTTTCTGGCACCAGGAAAAATTAATTGTCACCTGACATCTGGTGACATCACAAAACAATGGCTGTAGCTTTTCCTAGCTCTGGTTCCACTCCAACTAGGCTACAATGGCCCCTTTATGTCCTACAAAGGGCTACATCAGCAAACTGTACTACTGATGGGTAGCTCATTGTACCTAGGCTGATGTCACCTGTAGTCTAGTGACTATTTTTCGGTGTGGGGCTACGATTTTGAAGTTCTAAGCGTAGCGGCATTCGCTTAGCTAAATGTTAGCTGATATTGTTTCCGCTAAATATTAGCTGTTAGCTGATATTTTTCCTGCTGGATGTTAGCTGTTAGCTGAAGTTTCTCCCATGACACTATGCTCAAATAGTGGGTTTTTTTTTGTTTTCTAACTGTTAGTTTCACAAGTTAACATGGCTGCTGTATAAAAGCTGTGTTTATGGCTTCAGCAGGTAAGCTCCTGCTGCATTAAAGCTCTTAGAAGAGAAATCCATCTTCTTTCTTGTGTTTGAATTCAAACCAGGACCACAATTTTAGATCCAGAAAAGAATGTTTTTGGTGGATTACGTATTGGTTTATTTTACCAATAGTTGGTGTGAGGTGGTTGGGCAAATAAAAGGATGTGGGAATGGTGAAAGTTTTTCCCTTGCACAAAATGTCTTGTTGTGCGGCCTTGATGCTATTAAATTAGTATTTAAATGAATCTGATGATTAAAATGAGGTCCCCAGAACGGTGTCGTCCCGAGATCCATCACTTCACATCAAAGGCATTTCAATAAAAATAGATTAGACATCAACATAAGGACATGATCCTAAATTTGGAGGCCAAATGAAGTTTATTTTATAGTTAACAGGGGGGATGGCCAAATGGACAGCTCAGAAAGCCACAGTGGATTGTGTTTTTTATGAGCCAAAAGCCACACGGAAAAAAGATTTGTTTTTGAAAAAAAAAAAAAAAGAAGACAAAGAAAAAAAAAGAAAAGAAAAAAAAAAAAAAACTTAGAGATTAAAAATAGATGAATCAGAAATAACCTGTTTTGATTGCTGTACTTGCTCAAGTACAGGAGTTAAAGCAGCAGTTTGATTGGTTAACTTGTGCAAGTACAGATTTTTGATTGCTTTACTTGTGCAACTACAGGAACCTAATTGAGCAGAGTGGACAAGCTTTTACCCAAGACAGGGGAATTTATTACTCCTGCTATATTAAAAGTGAGTGCAAAATACCTAATTGGTGTCAACCTCATCACAAATCCTACTCACCAATGAGGGTGACACTGATGAGGTATGTTGCAGTTACTTATAGTATAGCGGGAGTGATAAATTCCCCTGTCTTGGGTCAAATCTGGTCCACTCTGCTCAATTAGGTTCCTGTACTTGCACAAGTAAAGCAATCAAAAATCTGTACTTGCACAAGTAAACCAATCAAACTGCTGCTTTAACTGCTGTACTTGAGCAAGTACAGCAATCAAAACAGCTTATTTCTGATTCATCTATCTTTAATCTCTAAGTTTTTTTTCTTTTCTTTTTTTTTTTTTCAAAAACAAATTGTTTTTCCATGTGGCTTTTGGCTCATAAAAAACACAATCCACTGTGGCTTTCTGAGCTGTCCATTTGGCCATCCCCCCTGTTAACTATCAATGAAATTCATTTGGCCTCAAAATTTAGGATTATGTCCTTATGTTGATGTCTAATTTATTTTTATTGAAATGCCTTTGATGTTAAATGATGGATCTTGGGGAAATACTGTTCTGGGGACCTCATTCTAATCATCAGAGTCATTGAAATACTAATTTAAAATCACCAAAGCTGCAAAACAAGACATTTTGTGCAAGGGAAAAACTTTTACCATTCCCACATCCTTTTATTTGCCCAACCACCTCTGTCAGCATGCCAACCTTCTAGCTTGGTGCAAGGATAGATGGAAAGAGTTATATAAACTCTGGGTAGGGTAAAAAGTTACTGTAATTCGTACTAGGTTAATAATTATATTCTGATACAGGGGTGGTTTAGATCCCTCTAAGGTATCTTACAAATAAATGCAGAGGATTTAGGTACCTTGGGGCCTGTTGGAACTGGTTTAATCCAAATGTTATCTGGGGTCCTAGGTCTTGGGGATATTCAACTGGACACGCTTGGATGGATTGATGGTAGAGCTGGGTGGGCAAAGAAGACAGGGCTAAAGAATGAAGCTTACCAGACTGTGTCTCATTTCTAAGAGCTTTAATGCAGCAGGATTTTATCCTGGCTGATCAGCAGCCATACACGAAACAGATTTTATGCAGCAGCCCATATTGTTACTGTTTGTTTATTCAATTGTGTTATTAATATCATTCAATATAATTAATTATGTTCCCCAGCCTTTAAGAACAATGTAAAGAGGTTACAACCACTAGTTGCCAAGCTGGGAGCCTGTATTGATGCTGTAATGGGCGGGCTTGCAGTCAAACTTCAAGCTCTGCGGACTGCGGTACAGCAAAACACGGTGTAATTACACTATCTCCCCTAATTTACATCATTTCCGTGACTGCGGGGCAAGTAATTAAAAAGGTACTTGCTAGCCTAACATAGTTAAGATTTATATGAGTGAGGTACCCTAGGTTAATTTTAGTGTAGATTCAGAATATCAGATTTTCTTAATTATTTATTTTTTTAATAATTTTTTGTAGGAAACTTGTGACAGGTTGCTCTGTCATAGTAGCAAGCTAGGTAATATAAAACAATCTGTAATTCACTGAAAAAATTCTTACCAGATTTTTCACTTTGCTGGATCCAAAGTTTTGGTCCTGGTTTGAATTCAAACACAAGCAAGAAGTTGGATTTCTCTTCTAAGAGCTTTAATGCAGCAGGATTTTACCTGCTGATCAAGCCATAGAAACAGATTTTATGCAGCAGCCATGTTAACTTGTGAAACTAAAAGTTAGCTATTTGAGCATAGTGTATCTTCAGCTAACAGCTAACATTTAGCGGGAAAAATATCAGCTAACAGTTAATAACTGGCGGGAAAATATCAGCTAAAAGCTAACATTTAGCGTAGCATAGCAATGATCTGATGCCGCTATGCTACTGGAAACTTCAAAATCTGTTAGCAGAAGAAAAATTACACCACTTGTTGGCATAGTGGTGAATTTTCCCAGCTAACACTACAAATAAATGGCTTGAAGAATTTTTTGCTACGCTAACTGTCAGTTTAGTGGAGTTTAATTTCAGCTAACGCTACAAATTTTCTGGGAAAAAAACCCCCGCTACGCTAACAGTTAGTGGTCAAATAGCGTAGCGGCCCACCATTGTCCATACCTACCTTACACAATCAGGGGACTACTCCTGTTTCTTGAATTAAACACTGCCAGCATAATTTCCTAGGTTGAGTTCATCCCAGTTAAACTAGGATGCAAACAACCAATTTAAAGTAGGTTGAACTCAACCAATGAAATATAAAACCAAGGGGGGTCCCTTGGATTTATATTTCATCAGTTTATTTCAACCAAGTTTAAATTGGTTGAGTGCATCCCAGTTTAACTGGGATGACTTCATCCTAGGCAATTATGCTGGCAGTGCAGATAGTGTCAAGCATTGAGTGTATGGGATGATAGAGACTCCAGGAAAGATGAGGAAAGATCCTGCTTGCTCTGGATCACCAAGCGAGAAACTGGGCTGGGAGCACATGCTACAGATGCAGAGCACATGCATGCCAGTGAGGGCAGCCAGTTGAAATTCTGACAGGAGGACTGAAGAGCTGAGATATCAGGATGATGTCAGAATGAGATAGAAACCCACCCAAGGGACAATAAGATTGCATAGAAGAATATGGTTTATTCACAAGATGATTACATGATTGGGTTGGTGATCAGACACCACAGCCATTTTCAGGCACCTTTGAGTCATCTTTTTTTGCTGCCTTGAAGGTGTGTTTTTCCAATTCAATGCACCTGTCAGCAGTTTTTTTTGACTTCAAGGCAACTTGAGGTTCAATTGGACCATGAGTTTTCAAGGTGCCTTGAAAATGTCTCAGGAGCCGGGTTGTCTTGGAGGCAGATCCAAATCTGCCTCCAAGACAACTACCAAGCTGATTGAAGTTGGCTCAAAGCCAACTTCAAAACATCCTGTGACAAGGGACTCAATGATAAAATTCTGCAAAATGCAAGCTGGGGCTGGAACCCACAACCTGATAATGCCCAGGATTATTTGTTGCTTGGCTAGCGGGGATTGAGCACCTCCACTCTTTGAAGTATTTAACTCTCAATGAGAAATACTGCAGTCCAATCTTTGCAGCAAAGATTTGACTCTGGAGTCTGTAGATCAGCCTGCAAACCACTGGAGTGGTTTGCAGACTGATCTGCTTGTGGTTCCAAAGGTAGCTTCCCAGACTCCCTTCCTGCTCAAGGGAGTCTGGTTTGGAAGCGAAGTCCCTTCTTGCTCTGAGCAAGGAGGGACACCAACTTGAGGACCACCAATGGTTCTCAAGACAACTTCAAAGACCATTGGTGGTTCACTTGAGAACTCGACTTGAGAACTACCGATGGTCCTCAAGTCGACCTGAAGACCCTCCAGATGGGAGGTTTCCCAGGCGGAACCTTAAATTGGTCTGGAAGCTGCCCTCAAGACCGATTTTCGTATTGAAAGCGGCTTTTCTCAGGTATTGTCTTGACGAATCACCTGTCATCATCATCCTAAAGTATAAGATGAGTACGAATATGTAAATACATAATAATACAACTCTATAGTATGTCAAGTGGCTTATCTCAACACCCACCACCCAGATCTCTTTGTCCGAGGGAACTTTCACAAGATAGCACAACTTGCCATAGCCAAACCACACGGCAATCAAATCCACTCAGGTCTTCCCATTTCCTCTAATTCGGTCCTGATCAATCAGCTGGCATCTGGTCATTGTGTGCTGAACACCATTCTTTTCCGCAGTCACAGGCGGTGTGATCCACTCTGCCAGTTTTGTGGAGCTAAGGATACAGTTGCTCATCTGATGAACTTCTGCCCTCACTTGAAGACACAACACTTGGCATTGGGACGCAACCTTTGACGAGCAAAGGTCTACCTCAAGGCTGATAGGCTCGACAACAGCCTTCTCAATCGAAAGGCGGATCGACCTTTGGCCACCTTCCTGGAAGACTCCAGACGTCTCGTTCGTCAGGCATTATCTAGCTGTTTATACTCTCTCCTTTCCTTTTTTTTTTGCCATTGTGTTACCTTTTTGTGTCCTGTTCCCCCTGTTTGAGTTTGTATCCATCCCCTTACGCATACCACTAGCTTACGAGTGGTTGTGTTTGATTGCTCAAATCTGTTCCCCTTTTTCTTCAGTTGGTGTTTCTAAGATTCATAGTGTGCAATGTCATAGGCCTAAATTCCCTTTTGAAAACAAAGACGACCCTTATGGTTAACCTTGTTCGTGGCAGCCAAGAAGAACCAAGCCACCTCAAGCCACTTAACACTGAATCCAAGGACAAGAGAACTGGACATGTTCGATGAGCAACCCGAGTCATGCCAAGTCTCGGCAACGAATGAACTCATCGAAGAAAAAACCGATTCCATCCCCAAAACACCTAAAGGCCAAAAGCCGTCATGGGATTGTCGCGCGATGGCCAGAAGCACGTATGTATAAGCTTTCCTAGGATAAGGGTCTATTATGTACAAACCTGTATGTACAACATAACTACTTAAAATAGATCCAGCCAGCATCAGCCAGTATCCACGTCCATCGGTATTAAGGAACCCGAAAGGGATGCCCAATTGTGCACGATATGCCAAGTCCCGACGCTTGCAATTTGAGGTTCCCACCACCGACCGGTTCACTGTATATAGACCGAGTCCGCCGTCCCTCGTCGCCTGTCTGCCGTGTCCCCCAATCTCCCTCAAGCACTCGTTTGTACTTACATATTTGCATTGTTATAAATAAATAAATTTTTCGTTGTCTAACCCAGACGCTACGTACCTCACCCCCTTCCTCATTTATTTCTTGTGATTCTTGTGATCTCCAACCTGAGATCGTTCCCCAGTTTTCCAACAACCTAATCTTTCTCATCCACTCTGACAAGATTGCCCGCAATATTTCTTGCTTTGAAAACTTCCCGCTGTTGTCGACAATTGATTGTGAAGGCAATCAGCTTGAACTTATTCTTCTAACAAATCGACATGTCACCAATCGTCCACGTTGAACGAGCCGCTGGAGGCGCTAATTCACCATCGCGTTGGATTAATCAACCATCGTGAGTAGCTTCTCCTTTTACTCTCTTTGATGACAAGCCTGTTCGTAATGCTTGAGATCTGACCTTTATATGTGTTGGCCGGCATTCTCTTCAGCTCATCTGCCAATTCCTCCGAGGAAGAATCGGAAAAACCATCCATAGTGCTCCGGGCCAGCACGCCGTCGAGATATCTGAGAAGAAGAGGGTTGGTGCCAAACCGAGCAAATCTCCAAATCAGTGTTACATCGAAGAACAGTACAATGTCCTCTTCTTCCTCAACAATTACATCACCTACGTTGGCAGATAATACCTCGACCATCATTCCTAAATCTTCAACTGTTCATCAAGATATCGCATACCTACCGAGTCTCACCGAATCCAACTTGGCCAAACTGATGGAGCAACTTGAACTCTCGGGGCGTTCACATCGTGTCAACCGGTCCTCTGACCTCAGCCCGCAACCTGCGATGGAAATCTCCTATTTTTCTGATGGATCCAGTACCCATTGTGCCTCGCAATCAGAATGAGACTTGTAATCACTCTTCACGTGGCATCAATCGCCCATCAATCACCTCTCAATCAGTCGACTAACCTCCTACTTTTTTTCGATAAAACGCACTCATATTAACAGAATGTTTTATATTATTTCTCACTATCTTGCGAACCGTATCAACACAGCTAGTCTTAATAATCTAATCATTTTTCTCACAATATGCGAACAGCGTCAACGCAGCTTATCTTAATAATCTGAAACATCAAAACTTGGCAAACTTTTCATCCGTTGAATTCACGCAGGTAGTGCATCTTAGCACTATTCCTTATTTCCATTTTTGATACATTGTTCTTAACTTGTCGATATACATAAGATTAACCAACTTGCCACGCAATTTTCAAAACATATCCTTCATATATGGTAGCATGGGGCGCGACTCCTCTCTAGACACGTTTTTGCTTTCAACGTTTCTTCCTCTGAATTGTAACAGTACAAAAGCGGGCCATCCTTTTACAAATAAGTTGATTGCAGCTGATAACTGAACCTCTTGCTGGCAGTTTGCAATTTGCTCATAAAGTTGCTGTGCGAAAACTTGGCGTAGAAATGGTACCAAGGGTAAATCTTGTTTGTTTGAGGTTTCGTACTCTTACCCACACGATTTTAATCTCTGTGCGGTGCCCAAGGTAAGGGTTCAACGCTCAAACTGGCCAACAACGTTCACTTTTATGCCAGTCAGTCAGTCAGTCGAGCTCTGTCCCATCTGATTCCATTTTGTCCCTACACTCACCGGCATCAACTGCTCTTGTGCATGGGCATCAAAAAACCTCTAGCGTCTTCAAATCTAATGGACGATAGACAGGAAGGCAAGGTATGCAAGATGATGATGCGGTGCACGCACACCTGAAGCAGCAGTATAGCTGTGAGTAACACAAACATGTGAGATGATGATCAGGAGAAAGCACGCCACGCCTAGGATTGAGTGAATAGTGTTTGAATGAGTTGATAATTATAAATGACAATGAAATGAGATGAATGAGAACAATATACTAACCTGAAGCAGCAGTATAGCTGTGAGTAACACAAACACGCAAGATGATGATGAGGTGCAAGCACACCTGAGAGAAAATGAGAAAGAAGGTGTGAGAATGAGAAAATAATGTGATGAGAAATGAAGATCATACCTAGGACCAAGTGAATAGTGTTTGAATCAGTCAATGATAAATGACAATGAAAGGAGATGAATGAAAGACAACATTGAACAAAAGAAGGTTGAAATAGAACATCTACACTTAGGGTTGCCAGTTCTCATCAACATAAATCAAACCTAATTGATCCTAGTCTGCAGCACGGTACATGAGAGGATGTATGGCTTCATATGCCTCAATAAAATCAACCCTTGTATTCAGGTTCTATGATGGTTCTGCTGTTTTTCTCACAAATATTATTGATGATAGTCAATCCAGCAACTTAAGTAGTTTCATCTCCTGGAATCTTTGGCTTGTTTGAATCCCCTATTGGATCACATTGTTTATTCAAACTTTTCTAGGATTGTTGAAATTCTTTAAAGATCTTCAGGACGGCTCAGCAAAATTACATCTGGCAAGTCACTAGCACCCTGTGAAACCTCTGGTTTTTTTAACATCTCAAAGCCTGTCCCAATTGAAAGCCAACCCACAAACTGAAAGGATGTGATACTTCTTCAAACTCCAAGAAATATAAAATTGTTTGCCCATGTCAGAGTTTTGAACTGACAAATTCTAGCTTCAGTTGCCTTGGGTATGAAAAGACCCTTCAAAGGGCAAGTTCCAGAGTATCTTTCTTAGGCCCACTTACTTGCACAAGATTACCCAAAGCTACTTTATAAGGCTTTAGCTGAATTGATAAGATAGAATGGATTGCAGGAGAGATATGGAGACTGTTGAATTCATGAACATTTCCCAATGAATTGGATTCAAATCGTGGATTTCTACTGAATCTGAATGAAAGTAGGATTTAGTGTGTCCCAATCCCTCAGTGCTGACTGCAATATCTGGAGTAAACTAAAAAGAGCCTCAGAGTCATTCATTCTGAGAAGTGAAGTCAATGAGGGAGTCTCTAAGGAAAGAGTCTGTAGAAAGGCATCAGATTCATTGATCAATTCATCTTGAACCATTGAGATAACAAAATAGGGTCCTGGGGACTTCAATTTTCCAGGCAGATTTGCAGTTTGAAAAAAAATAAAACAATGTTCAAAACATGTTAGTCCTTTACCTACCCCTTTTTTAACTCATGGGGGGGGGGGGGGGGGGGGGAGTTGCAGCACCCTTCTTGTATGTGACTAGGAGATGGCAGTGTTTTAGTTAGGTAAACAAGTAGTTTACACAACTTGAGGGTTTTCTTGTGGTGTACAGTTTGCAAAAACAATTGGTAGGTGCAGCCCATGGAAGAAGAACCACGCCTTGGTGCTAGTATTCTGAGGAGATAGCTCTCTGTTAGATAAGGGCACATGGATAATAAGGAGCTCAGAAAATTAGCTTCAAGCCACTGATAATTTACTAGTATAAAGATACCAGTAAATCAGGAAGTAGATTTTTCTTATCTGGTTGGAAAGGAATATTTAAGAGAGAAAACTATTATTGTGAAACTCCACTCACTGAAGTTACTAAGAGCATCCAAATCTGTCTCTTCAAAGTGGTTTGGTAAACCAAATTTACAGAGATGGACCCCACATGCACCCCATGAGTCACCTCTTTAGGGCTCTTCAAATGATATTTCTTAAATTTAAGGAGCTCTACAGAGCTTGGTAAGGTAAGTTTTAACCAAGATCCTCAAGTCACACCTAAAAATCCTCAAGTACCCTGCCTACCAAGAGAATTGACAAGTCTCCAAGTGTGGGGTGGCTTAGCTTGGCAGTTGTGGAGGCCCCATACTGAGCCACAACTGCATGGAATCTTGGCAGGATAAACACCAAGCTAGGTAACCTCTCTGCAGCTGTAGAAAACTTACTGCAAAAAGTTTGGATTCTCTAAGGTAATCTGTAAGAGTGTCTCAGTGTCTGACAGCAAGGATCCTCAAATAAATGACACAAAAGATGATTAATAAATTGCATGGTTGAAAGGATCATGGTGCGTACTTATACATGTATGTCAATAAATGAAGCCACAAATCAGATCCACAAATCAGATGCTTGCTGACTTTCTGAACAAAGCAATAGGCAAATCCTCCATAAGAAGGGCACTGAGGGGTATTCAGTTTCTGTGCTCATTTCCTGATTGTAAATGAGCATGTGGGAGTGTTGGAATTTGTGAAACAGGACTGGCCCCTACACGCTCCACAGGCCAGCTCCGCAGTTGGCTGCCTTTAACTCAAGCAAACACTGCCCTTTGACCTTCTCCTCATCCCAATCCGGAACCAACAAATCCTACCCACCCAACACCCAACACTCAACACTCAACAAAAAACCAAGTCCATTAATTGTCATTGCTTGAGATCACCAGCTGCATCAGTCAAGAGTGGTGGTAATTAGACCTTTTTTCTCTCTTGTTCTCTCCTGGTAATTCGTTTCTCTCTCTAGCTTTTGATTCTTATCTTTCAGTCTCTTCTGTTTCTGTCTGCTGTTTTTGTTTTGTTTTATATTGTGTTATCTTGTTGCTCCACCAAATTGGTCCTCTAGGTACAATTCAGTTTCTCTCTTGTTTTATTTTTTGTATTTATCTCTCTTAGCTGAAATCATGTAGATAGCTTGGTCATTAAGAAATTTACCAGTCTGATTGTAAAGATTATATTATAACCCTGTAAAATAATAATCCCAATTACTGGATAGTTGTATGAAGCAAAGAGTAATATGCATAATCCTTTATGCATATTATTTGGTTGAGCTAAGACTGGATCCCACAAAGCTCCACAGACTTGTCAAGATCCACAATTAACCAACAGCATCCTTTTGACTCCCTTAATCCACTTTCAAGCACCCTTACAGCCAGTACTTTTCCCGACTCTCACTCTTAGAAAGCCCAGGAGATTCAGGAGGAGCTAGGCAATAACTCAAGTGGAGGTACATGAAGATTACTTTCTCTCTCCCTTTTGTCAGACATTGAGACAATAAGCCCACATTTCTACAAAATAGTACAAGTCAAAAAGCCCAATGGTTAAGGACTTGTACTTAAAAAAAAGAAGAAATGATGAATGAATGAATGAACTAAGTGAATTATAATAAATTCATAAGTTCAATTACCATATGATTCATAATTTTTCATATTTATTTTATTTTATTTAACAATTATCATTTTAATAAACTAAGTAATATTAGATACTATAAGAATTCCTAAATGAAGGAGAGATTAATAACTGTCCTTGAATTTACCCTACTTATTATAATATAATCATATCTCCTACAAGGAGACTATATTCTTAAATTTACCCCAATCAATATAAACTCTTTGAGTTCTTACGTTGGGGTTAACATCAATTGTAATGTTTAAGGGGATGAGATTATCTTCTAAAAGGAATTTCCCCCATATTATTACCATACAAACCTCCTTATCTTACTATTGTTTAGTGAGTGGGTTTTTATTATAATCAACCAATCTTCCTTCCTCTTCACCCTTTATCCCATTCCTAGTCACTAGAATAATTATTCAAGTGACTAGAAGTCCTCTCCTACTCACACGGATCAGTTGAGGCTATTTGAGCAGAGCTTTAAATAGCCATGCTCCTTTGTTACACACAGGTGCCAGCTTTTCTGCTGTAAAGCATTGAATAGCTTATTTCCACTGGCTGCATAAGATATAGTGAGAACTTAAAATTCAGACTACATATTGTACTGCAGTACTAGTGTATATTTGTCTGAGATTCTACCCCACATCACATAAGAGACAGGAGCTGACACCTTTTTGCCTCTTCATCTCTTTTTTACAAAACACCAATAAAACATAAAACAATAAAAGTATTTTGTTTTGTTTCATTAACCATTTATTTTTTCCAGGCTTGTTTTTTATCTACCAACCTTTTCTCAGATTATAATCTTCTAAATATTTTCTTATTGATTCACAGCTAGGATCAGTAAATAAGAAAGTATTTACATTAAGCACATTCCTTTATCTTAATTAAATTTTATTCTCTTATTTTCTAACTACTCTGTATGTTACTATTTTTTTAATATTTGTTTACTACCAGTAGCTTTTAAATCTACTGCAGTAAAGTGACTTAACCTCAAATTCTTTCACCGCAAACTCTATTGTTCTTCTCGATTCTTGTCTGCCTCCCTGCCTCACTACCAGCATAATTGCCTAGGTTGAGTTCATCCCAGTTAAACTAGGATGAAAACAACCAATTTAAAATAGGTTGACCTTAACCAATGAAATATAAAACCAAGGGGGGTCCCTTGGATTTATATTTCATCAGTTGATTTCAACCAAGTTTAAATTGGTTGAGTGCATCCCAGTTTAACTAGGATGATTTCATCCTAGGCAATTATTCTGGCAGTGCCTGCTCTCTGTTTCACTGTCTTGTCTACCTGTCTACCTACCCTACCCCATTTCTTTCTTCCCTGATTACTCTTCCTACATTACCTTCTTGTGTGCCTTCTCCCCCTGTAATTGGATTGGAAAATAAATGAGCTCCAATTGGGGAGTCTGAAACCTCCAGCCAGGGTATCAAGTCCCCCAAGAAGCATGCACAATCCACCACCCTCAGAGATAAACCCACATTCACATCAGTGTCCAAGCTGATGTGAAAGCTGCTGAGAAACTGTTTTCCCTGTCACGCCTGTATTGAGAGCTGGCCCTCAGATTGGGTAGTACACCAATTTCAGCGCAGCTGGTGTCCCAAAATCAAATTGAAATTGTTCTGAGAGCCAATGTGACAGCCGCTGGGCAATCAACCTACCTGCCAGACACTAGCTGAGGACAAGTGGTCGCATTGGCTTGGAAGTCAATGTAAAATTGACTTCCAATCAAGAACAACTTGAAGCCAGCCTGTAAGCTGATGTGAAGGCAGGTGGATAACTGATTTCCCAGCCAGACTCAAAGTTGATGGCCCACCAACAGATATAAACAACAAGGGGCAACATCCACTCAGTGAATGGGCCAGCAGTGGGCAAGCTGCCTCACCAGTTGACTTCTGGTTGCTTCTGAGTGGAATTGGTGTACAGAATAGCCTATGATACAGTCTTGAAAACAACTCTGAATCCAATGCCACATGTCAAACATGAATAGGTGAACATTCCAAATTAATTCATCCCAAAAGACATTGGGTAGGTCAGTGATGCATAATCAACCTGCTAATTGGATGAAAAGGGGAACAATTCTGTCTCAGATCAATAGAGAGAAAAGTGAAGAAGTGATATCTTGAAAAGAAAAAATTTAAGTAAAATCTGGTGTTAATTGCTTTTTTTTTCCAAATTTTTAGAGCTGCATGCACCAGGAAAACTTAATGATCACTTGATGGCAAGTGACATTTGGACAAATTAACTCATCTATCCTCCATCTATCCACTGCTACTCCTTGAATTACTTTAAAACAAAATTGGGTATTCATTTTTCTACCTTGCACAACCAGAGGCTGTGCCTGCTCATAAAAGATCTTTCTGCCTTCTATGCATATAAGTGTTGGGTAGCTGCTCAGCACTGCTCAGCTTTGATTAAAATAGGTACATAGCTCAGTGGAAACTTCATTCCCACCCTCATTGATGTGCCTTCCTTCTGCCCAACAGTCATGTCTGAGCTGCACCAGATTGAACACTGAACTGCACCAAACTGAACACTGAGCTAAACTAGGCTTAATACTGAGCTACCAGAGTGAAAACTGAGCTTTCCCAGGCGGAATATTGAGCTATGCTGGAGTGAACACTTATAAGCTGTGCCAGACTGAACACTCATCTGTGCCAGAGTTTGCACTTTTTTCTTTAGTTACTGCTCAGCTCAGGCAGGGAAAACTGATGAGCAGCAGAAAAAAATGAAACCAGTGAAAACTGAGCAGAATCAGTGAAAACTGAGCAGAATCAGTGAAAACTGAGCAGAATCAGTGAAACTGAGCAAAATCAGTGAAACTGAGCAGAATCAGTGAAACTGAGCAGAATCAGTGAAAAATGAGCAGAATTAGTGAAACTGAGCAGAATCAGTGAAAAATGAGTGGAATCAGTAAAAAATGAGCAGAATCAGTAAAAATGAGCAGGATGTGGAAAATGCAGAGAATCAGTCAAAACTGAGCAGAATCAGTGGAAACTGAGAAGAATCATTTGAAACTGATCAGAATCAGCAGAAAATGATCAGAATCAGTGGAACCTAAGTAGAATCAGTGGGAACTGAGCAGAATCAGTGAAGTGTGATCTTAGCCAGTAGAAAAGGAGCTGTTGAATTAAACCACCACTGAGAATCAAATATACAGGAAGAGTAGCTTTGGAGTAGCTTTGGAGCTGCACTACCAGCATAATTGCCTAGGTTGAGTTCATCCCAGAAACTGGATGGAAACACCAATTTAAAATAGTCATCAAGGGGGGTCCCTTGATCATTGTTTTTTCATCCCAGTTTAACTAGGTGATGCAGTGGAATGCACTGTGCATTGTTTTTTCCTGGTGAACTGTGCAAACTGTAAAACAGTAAATATCAGTATTGAACATAAACTGAATGAGTTCATGGGCAAGTGACAGAGGAAGATTTGGAACCAGTGGAAGACTAGAAGGGATCCCATTGTAACAAGGATGGTCAGTATTTGATCCAAGAATATAAGGCCCCAATTATAAACAAAATCTTGAAATTATCTGTGATGTTGATTTGAAATGTTTTGAAATCAAAATGAGAGAAAAAAATGTGCAAAAAAAAAAAAACCTTTTCAGAACAAGCTCAAATCATTGGGTGCAATTATAAACTTGCACAGTTTGATACAGAGCTGTGTTTGAGATGAAGGAAATACATCCATTTGGGGGCTGGACTTTGTGCTGGATTAATGACTTCAAACCTGTCAGCCCTAGAGATACTCCAGAGTATCCTAAGAACTGAGTAAACTGTAAAATACAATAAAAAATACTGTAGTACTACTGTAAATAATAAAATATCATCAAATATTATTATATCAACCAACTCAGAATGTTGAATTAAGTGGGGTAGCTCACTCAAACCACATTAAATTCCTACTCCTTCTAGTACTGTATCATATAATAAAGATACTTTAATAAAAGGGAATGAAAAGTATGAATTATGGATTAGAAAGTATTTTCATAAAAGCTGAGAGACAATAAGCTTATTTGCATAAATGTAATAATAATAAACTTATGCTAATAAGAAAGAAATTACCTAAGTGTGTGGTAGCTTGCTAGTATTTTTCTATTAAATGAATTGGCCCATGGTGTTATTGGTTATAAATACATGTCATGAGGTCATGGGGACATAGAAAATAATTTGCTCAATTTAATACAATTCCCATTGCATCATAGTGCATTTGAATTGTAATACATTAGAGCAGAATATACAAAAAAATTCTAGAACCTTCCCCTCAAGACCTCTAGAATATAAAAGGAGGCAATTTCCTGGCCTAGGATCGGATCCTCAGCATATTCACCACGTAAAACATTAGTAAGTACCCTGAATATTCTCCTCCTACCTTGTGAGTAGTTTTATCCTTTTATTATCCAACCCACCTTGTTTAATGGAATATTTATTAAGTTACCTTAGAACCTCCCCATCTTAGACCTTGGTTTATTCCTTATAAAGAAGTTGCTGCAAGACTACCACATCTGACAGTAGCCAATCAGATTAAGTGCTTTCCAGCTACTTGGTAACAATTTATATTGTTACTTATATCTCAAAAAGACAGAAAGATAGCCAAACCTATACAGTCAGCTGTTAGTCTTCTCCTGATTGACTAATTTTTATATGAAATAAGACAATTATAAGGAGTTTAGGTTATCCTCTGTGCATATTTTGGACACTATAGAGAGAATAATATTAATTATTTTTCAGATAACCTTTCAGCACAGTGATAGTGCTTTTTTTATAGACATTAAGCCAGTGTTTCATACAAATAGCTGACAAAAACACAGCCAAAAATGTTGCCAATTCTGCTCATCAATTCTTGCCACAACTTGCTTATGTAGTGTATCTGGGACTACAAAAGCCGCAGGCTGATTTGAGAAATCTATATCTGGTCTTGCCGCCACAAATTCAGACAAACAGACCTATGGGAACCTTGGAAAAATAGTTGCATTCCACCAATCCAGTTCCTTGAAGTCTTACGGATTTCAGTCAAGGATTTTCATTGGATTTCTGAAACCCTACGCAATTTTTTGCAGCTCAATCCCTTGTGGCAAGGGCAGCCACTGACCCTTGTGGTAGACTTTCTGTTCTGGAGCGGAAATTTTATTTATACTTGTTTGCATATATATCTTACAACACCCCACTGTCTTTTTCACCACAGTCATTCTAGTTTAAATTGGCAGTTACACTATGTGGACTATATAAAGGGTATATATCTAAATTACCCATGTATTTCTGTATAAATAAGGCTGTGTAGCAACCACCAGCCACATAAAGCCAGCTGCATAGTAACCATTGGGGAAGTGCAAGCCACTCAAGTAGACTACACAGCAATACACAAAGCTGTGCAGGTCACTTGAGATAAATACATAGCAACCAGAAGGCTGTGGAAGCCACACTTGTAACTAGGTCACTAGCTAAAATTGCTCATTACTACACTGCCACACTATATTCAGCTGTATTATGCACAGCATTCTATCTAAAAAGCCTCATTTGTAAAAGCACACCAGCTTACAACCCTCATGTAACTAGAACACCAGCATAAATGGGGCGTTGATAAATGCACTCCCCTGGCGCACACCAGGGGTGTTTGGCGTGTTTTCACGCCCCCGCCAACCCAAATTGGCGGGTTTGGCGGGCACACCAATTCCTGTTGGCCTGTTTCCAGGCATGCCAACAAGTTTGGCATGCGTGTGAAACACACCAATGGCAATTGGTGTGCTTCACAAGCACACCAATTGCCATTGGCGTGCCTCTTGGCGGCCCACACGCCAATGGATGTGTGGGTGAGGCCGCACGCCCTGGCCTATGGCCTATGGGAGACTGTCAAGTCTCCCATAGGCCATAGGCCAAGGATACACACATACATAGTATGTGTATCCCTTGACATCAGCATTGTGTTGAACTTCAACACGTTGCTGATGTCATGGCCTGCTGCCGGGGAGGAACTCCTCCCCGGCAATGATGCTCTACAACCTCATTGTCAGGGAGGAGTTCCTCCCCAGCCATGAGTTTTTATGACCTCATGGCCGGTGTGGAACTACTCAAGGGACAGAATAGAGCTTGGAAGGGAAATGGATGACCACACTAGTATTAATGTAAGTTATACCAAGGGTGCTTGGGGTAAAGCTGCCTTCCTGACTAATGCTATGGGGATGAGTGTAACACTAAGAATAAAATAAATGTGTGGCTGATTTCTATTTATTCTTAGATGAATAGTACTGATGAGCTTTGCTACTACACCTGTAAGTTGGGAGGAATGGAAGAGGGGTGTGAGTGGTAGAAAGTATATATATATATATATATATAGTATAATGTGGCACTACCAGGCAGGTTGAGTTCATCCCAGTTAAACTAGGATGAAAACAACCAATTTAAAATAGGTTGACCTCAACCAATGAAATATAAAACCAAGGGGGGTCCCTTGGATTTATATTTCATCAGCTTATTTCAACCAAGTTTAAATTGGTTGAGTCATCCCAGTTTAACTAGTGACTTCATCCTAGGCAATTATGCTGGCAGTGTGGGGCAGGGTTGGTAGCTTATGGAGTCAAAGTGGGTCAAGCAAGAGAGGAGGTAAGCTTCTTATATTGAGTTTAAGCTAGTATGTATATTTATATATTCCTAAGAGTGATGGTAACTCTACTGTGTATACTAATTATATGGGAGCTGTAATGTTGGTATATGTAGGGGTAATTTAGTAAGCTATGGGGTCCATATAGTAAGTCAAGGGGTCCATAAGGGAACAAGAGGGAGTAACAGGTGTCCTTATATATCTGAGAGAGAAGATGAGCCATCAGGCTGGAAAAAGGAAACAACCAGGCTATGACATGTAGCTGGTGGTAAAGGAAAATATGACAGATGAAGTAGAATAGACAGTGACACATATGAAATGGTCATGAAAGTAAAAGATGAGTAGTGAAAGGTAGATTTTATGTATATGATGTAAGATTTTATGTAGTATATAATGTGTAATATGTATTATGTATCTTGGTTGTGAAATATATCTACTTATAATATGTACTTATTGTATTCTATACCTTGCTTTATACTATAACTTGCTGTATTATTCTGAGTTTGCCTGTAACTCTTGAACTATGAGGAATTTGGGGGTAGTTGTGGTGAGTGACTAGGGTTAAAATGGGATGTTGAATCTGATTATGAAATAATAATAGTGAATATATGTAAGGTTTAGGATTTATAAGTGATTAATTAGCTATTGAAAATATGGTAATGAAGTGGAATGGATCACCACACCGGGGAGGAACTCCTCCCCAACAATGAGGTTATACAAACTCATTGTTGGGGAGGATCTCTTTCCTGGCTATGAGGTTGTATAACCTCATTGCGAGGGAGGAGTTCCTCCCCAGCCATGACACAGCCCGCAAACAGGTGACGTAATCAATATTTCGTCGCGGTGACGTTTTGAATATTCAATTTCAATTTTGCGCGCGGGCTCAGTCGTCACCTGACTGGAATTTCGTCACCTGTCTCCATCTACCCTCCGATTTCGTCACCTGTCTCCATCCCCTTCCAATTTCGTCAGCCAACCCGACCAACCGGCTGGCCTCCTCTGCTCTTGAACCAAACAATCTCTCCCAACAATGAACCCTCAATTATGTACCTGCCACAAATGCGTCAAACACACCGTAAGATCACCCGATGGCAAAAAATTCATGGCTCCTGGGTCCACCCAACAACCCGACAGAGACATTGGTCACAGCAATCCTTGCCCCGGAACGATCTTCGCAAGCTGAAGTTGGTGCTTCCATCCCCATCCCCTCCTCCTGAAGACCCCGACCCAGGCAATTCCGAATTTGATTCTACAGAAAGTAGAACTGAACCTGAGTGCACAAGTCAGTTTTTTGCACTTCTCTTGCATCTCAAAAGTTTTGCGCATGTACTGAAGGAATTTTGACCGCTATTACACAGAATATATCCTCTACTTTATTGCGTGGCTTAGCTTGGTATGCGGTGTCAGTGAACGCAACTGTCGAGTTGCTCGAGATTGGATTGTCTTCATCATCAAGATATTCCGCCAATTACCTCAAGACCGCCAGAAATATCTCAACACTCACAAAGATGTACGAACCATCACTCATCGGCTTGGGCTAGATCCGGAACTTGAGAGCTGTACTTGCTGCCCTAAGTGTTTCAAACTCTACGAACCCGAAGAAACACCAATGAGCTGTACCTATCAAAAATCAAAGAAAGCTCAAGTCTGTGGCGAACCACTTTTCAAAGCAAATTCTGATGGAATCTTACCTAGTTATCAGCCTGTCTCTAGTGCCACGTTACCTCGCAAGGATCAAGCACCACCTAAGCCCTTTGTTCCCCGGTTAACATATCACACTCAGAAGTTTGATTCGTGGTTGAAGTGGTTTCTGAATGTTCCTGGTATTGAAGATGAGATCCACACTTGGCGACAGAAAGTTCGATTAACTACTGACAACAGAATTGTTGATATCCAACAGTCAAAAGCGTGGGGAATTTTTAAAACCAAGACTGACCGAAATATCTCTGGGAATGAACTTCGCCTGTCATTTTCGCTGTACATCGACTGGTTCAATCCCTTTGGTAATAAGCTTGCTGGAAGACAAGCCTCGATGGGGCTTATAGCCCTTACTTGCCTGGACCTTTCCCCTCATAGTCGAAACAAGAACAACAACATGTTTGTTGCTGGAATCATTCCTGCACCCCGAGAGCCTGACATGACTACGATTTCTCACATCCTAGCCCCCTTAGTCGACGAACTACTTCTTCTTAACACCGGCACCTTTGTGCGCACTCCCCAGTTTCCTAATGGCCGACGACTATCAATTCATCTTGGGACGCTGATTGGTGACATTGTCGCTGCACACAAGATTGCTGGTTTTGCCTCGCATGCGGCCAACCTTTTTTGCTCATGGTGCAAGTGCCAAAAAAAAGACATCATGCACATGCAAGTGGGTCGAGCACGAACTAGACGAGAAACACGATTGCAAGCCCTCAGATGGAGAGACGCCGACACACTCGCCGAGCAAAAGCGACTATTAAAACTCTACGGGACCCGTTGGTCGGAACTGAACCGCTTGCCCTACTGGGATCCTGTCAAGAACGTCTCGCTAGGCGTCATGCACAACTGGTACGAAGGTGTTTTACAGCATCATTGGCGTGTTCGTTGGGCATTTGAACCAGACCCACCCAAGCACGCTACCCACGATGACAAGCTTCAGGATTGGGAGGATGCCGATTCTGATACCTCAGAAGCAACGCTAGATTTCCATAACACAGCACTTTCACACATACGAAAAGCTTTGCCCGATATTGTTCTTCCTCGCGGTGTTACCCAAGTCCCCCAGAATATTGGAGATCCAAAGCACGGAAAACTCAAAGCGAGTGAATGGCATTCACTTTTTTCCACATATCTACCCCTTAGCCTCATCGACTTCTTTTTTGAAAGCCCAGCTAGATGTGCGACTGGCGCAAACCAAACTATGATGCTCAACTTCTCGTCGCTTGTCTTGTGCACCAACATTATATCCAGGAAATCAACCAGTAACAGCGATGCAAACAAGTTTTCGGAGGCTTATTCGGTGTACACGGAAACATCCAAGATGGTATTTGAATCACCAAAGATTCTTCCCAACCACCACTATGCCCTCCACCTTCCTGAGCAAATGAAGTGGTGGGGGCCGCTCTCCAATGTATCTGAGTTCTCAGGCGAGCGAATCAATGGGTTACTTCAAAAAATGAAGACCAATGGAATCATTGGTGAGTGATCATCAATACCAAACAAATCGATGCAAAAAATACTAACATCTTGTTTGACAGGCGAGATTGAAGGCACGGTCTTGCGGGAATTCTGTCAAATGCAAAGGCTGAATGCCCAAGCTTCCAGCTGGTCATTTCAACTTGACGACAAAACAATTGAGCCTAAATCCAAAAGGATGGTGAAGGTCCATCCTGAGCTATACGAGGCAATGCTCCAAAAGCTACAGAGCGAAAATCAAGCATTGCGACATTATGAAAATCTCCCTCATCCTGATGGCTCTCATATCGCAATTCCGTATGCAAGGGAAGAAGACTCATTTGAAAGTCCGACTGGGCTCTATGTCAGTAAGACAAAACAAAACCGGTTGGTGGCGTATCAGAAGGATGGTCAAACTCGGTATGCTTGGATCACCCATCTTTATAGGTTACCCGACTTCGAAAACAGAATCCTGGTGGCAGTCAAGGCACTCACTGATGCCTGCATTGGAGATGTGCTCAAGATGAGCGAGACCTTTCTACAAACTATGAACGACTTGGAGCTAAAAATTGTCCAAGAAGGGACCGGCTACGAACTCTTGGATCCATGTGAATTGATTGCAGTGTGTGCGTATAGGCGCCTTCCGGCTTGGGCTTTCAAATGTCATATTCCTTTGATTGTTTGAGGAAGATGCCACATGATAATTCTCCTTTGTTGTATCCATCCTCTGAATAATAAATGTAACTTTTTCCCTCTTGCCAGGAAACTGTTGTCGTGTATTGCATTCCTGTGTGCCAAGCTGGCCTTTTGTGAATCCACTCAATAATAGTTGATGCATTTAGTCTGAGTTCAATGATTGGTGCGGAATCAGAATGATGGGATTTGAAAGCTGCATTTATTTCCCAAAAAAAAAAAAGAAACATACTTGTTTCAAAAACAAAAATGGGAAAGAGTCTAAACCAAATCCGATTATACAATTTTACTGTGTTTACCTTGTTTATTTTTTTATACCATATCCGAGTCAAAATACAAAGTGGAGGGAAACCAGGGAAGAAAAAGACATTGAGGTGAAATGGAGATGGAAAGGCCGAGAAAAAGAAAGCAGTGAGGAAAAAACAGTAACAACATGGACCCGCCACTTGTTAGCAGAGGAATGCAGACTGCCACAAAATCATTACCAAAGGGCTTCGTCCTCGTCAACCAACATGGCATTGTATCGAGCCTCGCGCGCGAGCTCCTCCGCTTGATCATTGGTCCCCTCCTCTTCCTCCAGTTCCTCTTGATCATGGTCCATTGAGTCGTCAACAAAATCTACATCTTCTTCGTCCGGTTGATCTTCATCGTCATCCTCACCAGATGTGGCTGCCAAGTCAATCTCCTCCCCATTGTAGCTAGCATCTTCCTCGTCATCAGATGTTTCGTCATCATCACCATTGTCTTCTATCTCGTGAGTGAGGTCATAAGGTTTGGTGAGTTGATCAAAGAAAGTTGCAGTAAACTTCTTGTCAGATAGTTTCTCGGAAGCAAGCTTCTTCCCCATGAGTGATTGAGTGGCATCTGGAAGAAATGCCACCTCTCGGGTGTTGGCAATATCGATCCGCTGTTGAGGCAAGAGTTCGTTGAACCATTCATGATCATAGAAGTCAAGTGCCTGGCCTTTTGGTGGCTTTGTAAAAAGAGATGGGTGTGGAGCAGGTGGGAAAATCCTCCTGCGTCTTTGGATTCGCTTACCGTCCAGCTCGTCGGAAGTGACAATGGCAGCATCGAGTCGGCGGAAGAATTTGGTGGCATTGGCCGAGCGAAACTTGAGGGTTTTGATGATGTAGCCCTGTTTTTGGGAGCTGTATTCGTCATCACTGTGGCAGTTGATGTCAGAGATGATCTTCTGGTATCGTTTAGGAAGACCCTGAGCTAGGGCAAATTTCAATCGAGAGTCTCGAAGCTGTAGACGGTACAATCAGCAACAAGTAATCAATCAGAACAATAATAACAGTGGCTTACTCGTTCTCTTGCCTTTGCAATAACTTTCCGTTCTTCATCCATCCGAAATTTTCCATTTTGGTTCTTTTCGCGATTGTACCGGTTTGCTTGAAGAAAATGTACGTAATGATTGTAGGCAGGTATAAGGAGGGTGAGGTCTGTCGCGTACTTCTTATTGATATTCATGTAGGCGTAAGCACCACCCATGGCGGCCTGGCGGAATGACTTTAGGGCAGCTTGCCTGCAAGCTTCGTTGTAGAGAGAATCTGGTAAGTCTTCTAGATCCGGCGCCCAAACACGGATTCCATGTCGCGCAAGTATGGCCTGAGTATAGCTGACGAAAAACTCTTCCAAGTTGACAAGACCTTTTCCAATCTTTTTTCGGCCGCACTTGAGATTTTTGAAGGTGACGACATCTTTGATAGGGATCAGTGCAGCACCACTTGAATCCTCGGCGATTTGATTGATCTCATCGGCATTGGAAAATCGAGAAGTGAACTCCCTTATTGTGTTGGGGTGAGGTGGGCTGGGGATTGTCTTCTGCTCAAGGAGGTTCCATATGAGCTTGATGTGAACATATAAGGCATCCTGAAATGAAAAAAAGACATGGATTAGTATTTTGATAGGAAATGTAGGTGAAATAGAGACACAGGTCTTTGACGTACCCTAGTGAGAGAAAAAGATTCGGGCATATCCCGAGTAATCATTTGAAGAGGGTTGGTTTTGGGTGAATTGGTCTTGGGAGTGACAACGCGCTTGGTCTGACTGGAAGGAGTCCTGCGTGAAGTTGACTGAGCGGACCTGGTTGGTGTGACCGCAGAGGGCGAGCGAATTGGTGGTGTCTTTTGGGGAACTGGCCTTGCCTTTCCGGCGCTTGAAGACAATTTTGTTGAGGGTTCAGCATCTTTAAGGTTCACCTTGGCCAATAGGTTGGAGATCGCTTCATCCCTTGATGCAAGTAGGGTTTGCATTTGTTGGGCATGCTGCTGGGCTTGCTGCTCTAGTGCAGCTGAGATAATCTTCTGTATGTCGGTGGCGGAAGCCATGGAAATTCACAGAAACAAGATGATGGTAGAGGATGGCCAAGATAGGATGTGAAGTTCGAAGAGATGCGGGAAGTAGGTATGTATTTATATTGACAAATGAACACAAACTGTTCACCGAGATAACAGTCTTCAGCAGCCACCTGCACTGCTGTCAGTATGTAATGTCCTTAGTCATCATGTTTGGTATGTCATCTAGATGAAAGGAGCATCCACATGAAAGGAGCCGATGCGGTGTTGGCTTTGATCAACAATGAAAGGTTTAGCCAAGGAAGATTTTCGAAAGGCATGCATTTGCATGGATTGTCAAGGATACCCATTTTATCTATGTACATATGATTACAACAACTAGACAAAAGAAGGCTTGACATGGGATCGGGGACACATGCTCAAAACTCTGGTGATGTGTGGTTGTGTCATCAAATTTAAAGGTTACCTGGTGCAACTGTTGGATTTGCAGATGTGAGATGATATGAACTTGGCTGACGAAATCGGAGGGTAGATGGAGACAGGTGACGAAATTCCAGTCAGGTGACGACTGAGCCCGCGCGCAAAATTGAAATTGAATATTCAAAACGTCACCGCGACGAAATATTGATTACGTCACCTGTTTGCGGGCTGTGTGAGGTCATACAACCTCATGACTGGGGAGGAACTCCTCCCCATCCATGAGGTTGTATAACCTCATTGCTGGGGAGGAGCTCCTTTCCAGAAATGAGGTTCTATAACCTCATTGTCAGGAAGGAGCTCCTCCCTGGCCATGAGTTTGTATGACTACCTCCCCAGCCATGAGGTCATACAACCTCATTGCTGGGGAGGAGCTCCTTTCCAGAAATGAGGTTCTATAACCTCATTTTCAGGAAGGAGCTCCTTCCCAGCAATGAGGTTGTATAACCTCATTGCCGGGGAGGAGTTCCTCCCTGGCCATGAGTTTGTATGACTACATGGCCGGGGAGGATCTCCTCCCCAGAAATGAGGTTGTAGAGCCTCATTGCCAGGGAGGAGTTCCTCCCTGGCAACGAGGTTATACAACCTCATCAGGCCTATTGGCCTATGGGAGACTGTATAAGTCTCCCATAGGCCATAGGCCTGGGTGTGCGGGCCCACCCACACAACCATTGGCGTGCGGGTGGGCTGCCAAGAGACACACCAATACCCATTGGCCTGTCTCACAGGCACGCCAATGGTTTGGCCATTGGCGTGCCTGGAGACACGCCAACGGGAGTTGGTGTGCCCGCCAAACCCGCCAATTTGGGTTGGAGGGGGCATGAAAACATTCCAAACGCCCCTGGCGTGCACCTGGCGTGGGCGTGCACCAGGGGCATGCGTTTATCAACACCCACATAAATGCCTCACATTTTACTATATAAGGGAGCTCTCCCTTCCTCTTTCCCCATCTCAGCTCATTTTATCTCATCTCAAATTATCACATCTTATCACAAATAATTACTACAATTTAAACTCTCCACCAATTATCAAATACTAAAACTTTGAAATCCACATATAAAATTGAAACCTAATCCACTCTAGGAACTTGTGCTATAAATATTCAACTAAACTAGACCACTGTCTTCTTCTCCCAGAATAGCTGGGGGTCTTTCTAGTCTTTTGCTTTTGGAGAGGAAGGTTTTTCCCCCATAAATACTTCTCTACATTCAGCCAAAAGAGGTTAAAACCAATTTTGGAGCTTCACACCGTGGAGGCCCAGGTGGCAGTGGGATTATACCGGCTGGCCCCTGGATCAAGCTATTTGACAATTGGTCATGTCTTCAATATTGGTGTCAGCTTGCTACTATAGCAGAGCAAACTGTCACAAGCTTTGGTAAAATTAAATAAATGAATACATATATAAAATAATAAAATAAAATAAAAAGTTAACATATTATTTGATATTCTAAATCTACACAAATTTGACCTAGGGTACTTAACTTGCAGGTACCCCTAATTCTCACTTCTTTATTATGTAATTCAGGATTTCACTTTTAGAAAGTACCTTTTGAGATAAAAGGTACGTACTTTCATGCTTGTATATATTCACACATCCTTAAACCCCATTTTCAGTCACAAAAATGAGGTGTTGTGTAAATTAGGGGAGATAGTGTAGATCCTGCGCAACTGACTCCAAGCCCGCGTACTTCAGTCAGTGCAGTTTGAATCACCCACTGACGGCCTGCCCCAAGTTGGAGTACAAGGCCCGTGCAGGATAGGAGACCCAGTAGAGACATTCCTGAATGGCACATGGACACCAGAGCCATTAAAAAAATACAAGAGATAAAAAAAAGCGCCCTAGTACCCTGATTACATATGATACATATGTAATAAAAAATACTAGGGACTAAGAAAATATATTGATGTTATTTTATACATTACAAGAAGTATTGTAAGTACTGAACAACAGTACAAAACAAGTAGTGTGGCTTATTGTAAAATACAATTAAGCCACTAATACTGATTACACACAATCAGTACTAATGTACCACATTACTTTAATTAATAAAGTAATATATTAAATAAATAAGACATATAAAAATCAATTTATATGGAACTTAGTGACCAATAACCAAGGAATAAGCCTCTGAAGTGTCACCGGGGAGGCCAATACCTAGCCAAATCGCCCACAAGTTGGCCTTTAACACCTATAGGCCCCAGAGGGATCTCATGACTATTTGAGGAGCTCTTCAACCTCCCAAAAAAGGATCCTCATGCTTTATAATAACCACTAGATACTTACCCACCATTTACATTAGATACAACCTTCATAAATAGTCTGGTAAGGTCCTTAGTAGTTATTCTTTAGCCCTGTCTTCCCCACCAACATCAAAGCTAAAAGAATTGTGATCTAAAGTTTTATTGCCTAAAAAGGAGTCGACACACTTTGAGAGAGAGAGAAAAATTAGATGAGAAGATCAAGAGATGAGAAGAGAATAAGAAATAGACAAACATTTGGATATAGAGAATTGAGCTATGAATAATGACAGTAGGGAGACAGGTAGAATGAAGGATAGAGCAGAATGAAGACTGTAGAGTTGAGTTAGTTTGAGGTTGTAGATACTTAGTGTTATGAGGGAAATCTCACCAGGCAGAAGAGGACTCGATGAGGGAATAGAGAAGTGAAATAGAAGAAGGGAAAAGGAAAAGAAAGAAAGAGATAGAGTAGATGGATTGAGATTGAGTGGTGAGTTGTGGGAAGAGAGAATGAAAAAAGAGTGATTGATGTGGGATTGATTGTTTGAAGATTGATTGAAGAGTAGTCAAGGTTTTGAGGATGAGGAATGAAAATAGTCGAGAGAGCAAGTTGAGATTGAGAAGTAATACGTGTGACAGAGATGTCACATACGAGACATGGTTGTGAATTTTACACTCCCCGTGACTGGAGAGATTTCAGATTTGGATGAACGTAATATGGATCAATAGTCTTCGTGAGATTGAGGATAGAAGTTTTGGGTGCCGCCTTAGTCAATGCGTCAGCAAGCATATCGAAAGTGCAAATGAGTTTGATTTTGATGTTGTTGTGTTTGAGTTCTTGCCTGATTCCTTTGGTTTTGAGATCGATATGTCGAGTTTTCGGATTTGAACCAAATTTCTTCAATTTGTCGTCCACGCCCTTGTTGTTGATATAATGAGAATTCACAAATTTTTCCTTGAACAGTGCTTCATTCATCAAGAGGCAATCATTCAGTTCTCTGTTGTCGATATAGTGTGTTGCTGCTTCAACTTGAATATTCCAGATGTCAGATAGCAATGCCTTCAGCCACGTTCCTTCATGGAATGATTCGACTAATGGATTGAGCTCCGCTTCAGTCGATGAGTACGTAACATTGTTTTGCCTGCAACTGTTCCACAATACCAATGAGCCAAAGAGATAACACAGATAACCGGATTGAGATGTTCTGTGTATTGGATCATCACCCCAGGAAGCATCGCTGTAAATGTCAAGTAACTGATTGTGTTGACGTACTTCTAAGGTTAATTTGAGATCTTTGGTGTGCTTGATGTACTGCCATACCTTCTTCACTTCTTGCCAGTGAGTCATTCCTGGTTTGATGGAGTATTGAGCAAGACTAGAAACGGCGAAGCTGATATCAGGACGTGTGTATCCCGCTATGTAATTCATGAGGCCTATAGCTGAACGGTAATTTATGTTCTCTTTCTTGAATAGCGCATGATCCTCATCTATTGCTTCCTTCAGTTTCAGATTTGGAGTTAGTGGAGTTGTTGATGGGTTGCAGTCTTGAAGGCCTAGCTCTTCCAAGCCATGTTTGATGTGTTTGGGTTGAGATAAAAATATTTTGTTGTTGACTTGTTCAAACTTCATACCAAGAATTGTGTTAGGTTCGTGACAGGAAGAGTTTGAGAAACGTTTTTCAAATTTATCTTTGAAACCGTTTCCCAATCCGACGAGTACCAAATCGTCTATGTGAAAAAATAATCTTGATATGTTATCGCTGCATAGATACATACACGGATCGCAGTTCAATTTGCAAAAACCAATCAATTCTAGCCATTGCACCAGCGTCTCATACCAGTTCTTCGGAGCCTGTTTGAGGCCGTATAGAGCTTTCTTCAGTTTGAGGTAAGGGGAATTGTGATTCACGCCTTTTGGAGTCTTGATGAAAACATCTTCATTGAGAGGAGCATGAAGGAATGCGCCTTGGACATTGAACTGTGAAATGATAAGATTTTGATGGAGCGCATATAGGAGTATCATTCAAAGTGTTGAAACTTTCCCAGTTGGGGCGAACGTTTGTTCGTGATCCAATCCCGCTATTTGATCAAATCCTTGTACACATAGTCTTGCTTTGTGTTTGATCGGATCCCCATGACAGTTGTCTTTAATCTTGAAGACCCAGGTGGTATTGAGTGGATTAGGAGGTTCGTCAAAGTGATCGTCCCATACGTTGTGATTCTCTATTGAGTTTATTTCCTTCTCAATGGCTGTTTTCCAGAATTTATTTTCAGAGCATCGAATAGCTGATTCAAAGGTATTTGGCTCATAATAATGGTGAAAACCATAACGAGTCGGTGGCTTGATTGCAGATCGATCTCGGAGCGTTCTCGGAGGTACGGAGACTTGATTGTTATTGTTTAACATCTGAGCGACTTCGTCTGAGTCGGATGAGTTTTCAGAATCTTCATCTTGTTCTTCAGGTACCTCGGCTCCTTGATTTTGATCCTCTTGTTCATTTCGAGTGTCCTCATTTGACTGCTGAGATAGTGATGAAGGTTCTTCCATGGAATCCAAGGTTGTTTTATCTTCTGGACAGAATTCCTCCCAGTCGTTTGTCTTGATTTACAAAGCTGGTAGCTTGAGGAATCAAACATGCTTAGATTCTATGATCGCTCCAGTTCGAGTAATGATTCTGTACGACTGTAGCAAGACATTGAATCCAACCAGAAGTCCCTCTTTCCCCTTGACTTCAAATTTCTGCCCCTTCTTCCGATTCATGCTGAGTACGACTACCGTGGTTCCGAGAGGTTTGAGAAGGTGTGAAGGGAAGGTTCTACCGTGCATTAGCTCCCACGGTGATCGTAAGTTGTCGATTCTGGGAATTTTATTCAGAGCCAAGCAGCATGACTTGAAGACTTCATGCCAAAAAACTTTTGAGATCGCCAAGCCACGAAAGGTTGCCTTCATGGATTTGACTATGGTGCGATTGGCACGTTCCGCTCTGCTGTTGTGTTCGGGATGATATGGTTTGGATATTGTTTTTCTCCAAGTATGTGACTAACCTGGTTCCTGTGAACTCTCCTCCTCCATCCAAGCAAATTAAGCTTGGGTAGTAACCGAGACGATTGCGTTCGGTTTCTAGCAGCTTGATGAGAACGTCGGTGGTGTCGTCTTTGTTGGTCAAAGGAAAACCGGCCAGGTATCCTGAATAGTTATCGACCAAAGTGAGGATGAACCTGGCATGAGTTTTTGATTCAGGAGTTATTGGTCCAATTAGGTCCAGATGAATTTGTTCAAAGATTTTGAACGCTTGTTGTGATTCGACTTTGAATGGTCGCTTTGTGATCTTCAACAGGATGCACGCTTTGCATTCAAAGGCGTCCTTCTCTCCCCTTGTGATGGACTCAGGAATGAATTTGGATAACCGTTGGATAGAGGCGTGTCCAAATTTTTCATGGATCGATCTGAGGGTGTTGGCGCTTTCTTCAATGTAGTTTATTTGAGGAGTGCTGACCTTAACCATTCCTCCAATTGAATTGGGAGTGTGAATTGTGAATAGATTGTTGATGATAGACCCCTCGAATAATTTGACATCGTTCTTTGACACTTAAAATTTCTTTTTCATCGAAGAGAGTTTACACCCCTTTTCTACTAAGGCCCCCGCACTTATAAGATTGATAACTATATCGGGAACGTAGAGGCAGTTGTCCAACGAAAACGTGGATCTTCCCCATTGTAGAACCACTTGTCCGATTCCTTTTATCGGAAGTGTTGCATCTCTTTTTCCAGTGCGAATTACATCCCGCTCCCCCAATTCTAGTTGGTCAAAGAATTTTGTGTCATTGAAGATGTGCACTGAGGCACCGCTGTCGAGCACAATTTTTGCTGTCGAGTCTCCTCCCATTTCAGTCCATAACTTAACCAGTGACATGTAGTAATTGACGTTCTTGCTGGCTTGATACTTCGATTGAGCATCCTGCCACCATTCTGGTGCTTTCTCAGGATGTAGGTGCCAGCATGAATTGGCAGAGTGATTAGCGTCCTGTTTAGGATTGTGATGACCTGTTGTACAGCGTTTAGGTTGACTCGATGAAGCATTTGATTGAGCGCCTCTATTGTCATTAGACCAATGAGATCGTTGATTTTTGCTTGTAGAGATCAGAGCCGCTTGAGTCGTTGAAGAGGATTCCCTGGTCTCTGCACGATCTTCGTTGTTGAATTGGGTTAAGTGATCGCAGAAAAATTTCACCGTGAGTAGCTTATCCGAGTGCATTATTTTCCTCTTCAGAAGTTGGAGTGAGTCCGGGAGTTTGAACAAAATGAGATACGCTAGAATGTCTTGAGGAAGGTCTATGCCGACATCCACGAGTTTCTTGATTGCGACCCTGATGTTGGTCACAAACGTTTCGAGTGAGTCTTCCTTAAACTTAACGTAGAGAAAGTCGTTGAAAACCCTTGCTCGATTTGAAGACTTGTTGGATGCAAATTGATCCTTGATTGCCTTCCACAGCTCTTTTGCGGATCCTTGGTTTTCTGCCGTGACGATATTGTTGTGAGTCACGCTGTCCATTTTTGAGATGAATAAGAGTTTGAGCTCTGCATTGATGTCGTCGGCTAGAGCTATAGCATCTGGTTCTTGAGAGTCTAGTGTAGTAAGTACCGTAGCTCTAGCAGCGCCGTCATCTTATCCTTCCATATTGAGTAATTTTCTTCCGACAGCTGTGGCGTTGTTTCCAGCGCCGTTTTCAGCATCGCTTGCCTGAAACCGTCATGATTTGACGATCCTGACATTGTCGCCGTCCTATGTATCTGGTACGACGAAATCCGATTATCCTGCGTCGACTCCTATATTCGTGAAATCGTCGGTTGAAGGCTTTTAACCGTAAAAGAATTGTGATCTAAAGTTTTATTGCCTAAAAAGGAGTCGACACACTTTGAGAGAGAGAGAACAATTAGATGAGAAGATCAAGAGATGAGAAGATAATAAGAAATAGACAAACATTTGGATATAGAGAATTGAGCTGTGAATAATGACAGTAGGGAGACAGGCAGAATGAAGGATAGAGCAGAATGAAGACTGTAGAGTTGAGTTAGTTTGAGGTTGTAGATGCTTAGTGTTATGAGGGAAATCTCACCAGGCAGAAGAGGACTCGATGAGGGAATAGAGAAGTGAAATAGAAGAAGGGAAAAGGAAAAGAAAAAAAGAGATAGAGTAGATGGATTGAGATTGAGTGGTGAGTTGTGGGAAGAGAGAATGAAGGAAGAGTGATTGAGGTGGGATTGATTGTTTGAAGATTGATTGAAGAGTAGTCGAGGTTTTGAGGATGAGGAATGAAAATAGTCTAGAGAGCAAGTTGAGATTGAGAAGTAATATGTGTGACAGAGATGTCACATACGAGACATGGTTGTGAATTTTACAAAAGTTACCATCCAGCTCAGCAATCCACCCTTCAAAATCTCCCAAAACTTTCCTGTTGTACCTTGAATATCCTCAAGTTCCCTTAGGATTATTACTAGTAAGTAATAACCCTTTTTCTTGAAGATATTCCCCCATTCCTTTCCACTGGGATTTAAACCAACCCTGTTCAAACAGGCCCCAGTTTTTCAGGCTATTGAATCCTCTGCATTTATGCGCAAGATACCTTAGAGTTTTTAAACCACCCCTAATTTATCAGGCCCCTCTGGTTTTAATTATATTAAATTTATTTAATATAATTATTATCTTTTTCTCTTACATTTTTATGCATTAATTCCATGTATTACTTTGGAATTCATTGTTTAAAATTCATCCCAGCATCATTTTACTCTTTTTAATATACCTTTGGCATCACATAGGCTGACAATCGGGAAGGAGATGGCCAATAAAGCTTTGAGCTGCTTTTTAGTGGCTGTCCTACAAGTGCTGAGATTGAATACCATCAGGAAAGTGTTTCTGCGGCTCTTGCATTGAGGATTAAGATAATATCTGACCTGTTATGTATGTTTGGTAGTTTCCTCCTTTGAATGATGACCAAAAATGGGAAGCCATCAAAGTCTCTCTTGAATCAAAGCATGGGATCCCAAGAATAGTTGGTGCAATTAAAAGTACTCACATCCAATCATCAATACCAGGTGGTGAACGTTGGAAGTCCTACATCAACAGGAAAAGCTAGTTGTCCATAGTATTCCAGTGCATTGTGGATGGTGGCGGGAACTTCCTTAATGTACACTTATCAACTGATCTACCCCTATCTCACCAGCTGATCAGTAATAATGATCAGGTCAGAAGGGGAGCCCCAGGCTTGATGCATGACAGCCAACTGTTCCAAAAATTGGACATGGGCCATTCTTTAAACCCCAGCACTCCTGCCCCTTCACTTATTCCTACCAGCTACTACCTAATTGGTGATGCAGGATACCCGTCCAATCCATTCTGAGCCTGGAAAAATATCTTTGTGTGTATGATATTACACAATCTACTCAACCAACATGTTACATTGTACCTTCAGGCTTGGGTCACTTGAAGCACAAGCAAAGGGGTATTAAATGAAGTTCCTAGGAGAATTTTTATGCCTGTTCATCCTTTTCTTACTCAGCAAGCTGGCATCCACCAACCTATGTCTGTAATTGGGGATCAGATCCAATCCAATTTGCGTACTTCACACATTTGTAATCAAAGCATGCAAAACTTGCATGTAGCTAGTGGGAGCCCAAATTTCTCATCATCTTCAACATTTCCGCCTCAGAAAGCTGGCAAGATTTCTCCGGCTCAGTCATGAGTGCTCTTGATCCCTTTGCTCCTGAGTCAAGCGTTCCTGAGTTGCCTTGTATTGGCAAATCTCTTCCATGCGCCATGAAATGGCCTCCCACTGCTCCTCTCTCCTCTCTTCCTCACACACCCTTTGTTCATCTTTATCATGTTCACGCTCCAGCTGCAATTGGGCCTCCTTAAGCTTGTGTTTGTATTTCAACTGCTTGTCATGCTTGACAGCCAGCCGTTGTTCCTTGAACCAAGCATCTTCAACTCTCTTTGGCTCCTTGGCCATCTATTGCACAGTAGCCCCTTGTGACTTGTGCATCATCATCATCATGGAATCTGTCATGGATTTGTCTGTTTTGACTGTCTTGGTGCGGCCACAACACCAAGAAGGGGACAAAGGCTTCCTTTGGGGGAGGTGCTGGGGTTGACATGGGTTTCACATCAGCTGTGGAGGATGTATCATTTGGTTCAATGGGTCTCAACTGAGTGGTACTGTTAGGTTAATGTTCACCTAGATTCAGATGGGGAGGCATATCTTTGTCTTTATCTTCACAATTGGGAACAACGCATAATAACTGAGCCAAAGAGTTGTCTAGCTCCAGTACATGAACCGCGCTAATTGCTCCTGGATTATTTCCATGCATTTCTAACAAGAAATCCCACACCTATCAAGATTATCAATCAGTTAGAACACTCAGACTTTTTATACCCTGAGTTTCTGAGTCTGACTCACCAACTCAGACATTCCATTTTGCAAGAGACACTTATAAAGCCCACCACTGGCTGAATGGGAAAGATGATTGTATACAGTATGATAAGCCAAAAATTCTATATATCAGCACACCAACACTCCAAAAGATAATCAGCCAAAGACACTCACTTTTTATTGAGTCATCAAAGCCTTATAAAGACAAAAGATGACCTTGTTTTTCAGGTACTTCATCAATAGATATTCAGACTTGGTTTTTCCAGTATACTTGTGGACAAATGGTGTCCATGCAATAAACCCAGGGAGCTTGCTCAGCTCATCGTGCTCTTCTTTCAAGCACTTGATGAACCTAAGAGCTTTGACAGATCTGTCTTCTGAAAATATGAACCAAGGAGAGGATGCCGCCGTTATGGCAGCCTTAAGTAGAACTCAGCCGCTTTTTGGGTGGCTTTCTGAATTTTAGGCCCCGTTTGGCACTGATATAGTAATAGGTGATATAATCACTGATTAATTCAATAAAAAATACACAATTCAACAGAAGGCATCCATTTTTTTTCTAGGCAACCTACAGTACTGTTCTCTTCAAATTTGAAATCAGATCCAACTTATCCAGCCATCTTCAGCACCATAATACCAATGTATTGCTTTTGACCAATATGAAGCAATATAATGGTATTATGGTGCTGAAGATGATTGGATCAATTGAATCTGATTTCAAAGTTGAAGAGAAAAGTACTGTTGGTTGCCTCCAAAACATTTTGGGTGCTTCTTGTTGAATTTTGTAGTTTTTATTGGATTAATCAGTGATTACATCACCTATTTTTATATTGGTGCCAAATGGGACCTTAGTTTTGGCCGCTGTTGCAGAAGCATGGGCCTTCTTAGCTTTCTTAGCACCGGTGATAATTCTTGCTGCTAAGAGCTCCGTAGTTGTTCTCTTCTGCTTGCAGGTAGAAGAAGGTGAAACCTCCAAAGGGGAGTGTATTTTCCCAGTGGATGCCATGGACAATATCAGTGTGTTGCAATTGGTCCCAGTAGGTGATCCAAGCTGATTTCCAGGCACAAAATTTCTTGTGCCATGACCAAGATGATTACCTGGTGGACCTTGAGCAAGATCAATCCCTGGAGGTTCATTACTGTGTCCAAGATGGTTCCCCGGCGAAAGTCCAAGATGATTACCTGGCAAAGCGCCACCATATCCAAATTGATCAACCTGCCAATGCAAGCCATGCGGGACACCATAATATGAGCTGTTTTTGTATTTCACTTGTTTGTACCTTTGAATTTCCAAATGTAGGGCATGCAGTAAACCTAACCTTTGTCCCAACGTATCATAAAAGGGATCCGGGCTGCTGTCCATGGTCTAGTGACTCAGAGGTGTCATTGGTATGGATTCCGGTAGGTGTGGCCCGGAGGAGACAGATGTGGTCTCCTCTGGATGGCTGGGCCGCAGCCAAGTCTACCATGAGAACTAGGTCACAACACATGGTGCTTGATAGTGCACGGGCAGCGGAAATTGTATGTTTGTGTGTTTTGCCGGTTGGTTTGGGGGAACTCAGACTTCCAAAAAAATCTCAAATCAATTCAAACCTCCTCCTGAGGAGGTTTGGGATGATTCCAATGAATTTTTAAAATGAAATGAAAAATGAAAAATGAAACAAAAATGATTTTGGTTTATTCATTGTGTTTTTACAAACGCTTGGACTGATTTGCATCAAGATTTGTTAAAATCTGTCAAAAAAAAACAATATTTTATGTTTTTTGAAACCCATGATCTGGTCATTAATGATCAACATGGCTGATTCCTGATGCTGTGTGTGGCAGTAACCTGAAGATTAAACTGGGGCTGTGGCCTTAATCCCATAACCTTGCCATCCAAAAATCTCCAAAAAGTCCAAGCATTTGTAAAAACACAATAATTCAAAACATTTGAAAATAATTTCCAAAAAATGGTTTATAATTGGGCCCTAAACTAATACTTTTACCTCGAACTGAAAAACAAACGCGCTGATAGTGATAAGGGTTACTCCAAATCTAACTTGACTAAACCCCTCTCTAATGGGTTGGGGTATGTGCAATGCAAGAAGTGTTTACCACTCCGCCCGGGGAGGGAGGAGAAGGAAGAGAGGGGGAACTCATGGAGCTGGGGAGTTATGGAAGTACAGGCGCCTTTGGACAGTCATAATCTCACCAGAGTGGCTGGGAGTAAAACAAAATAGCGAGTAAATTAGTAGCTATCAAAACCAAACCCGCAACAGCAGTGAATGATCACAGCGGATCGGAATATATTGATAGACCGCGTTTTCATCAACAGATGATGTGCGTGATTTTGCAGGCCAAGAAATGAAAACATTACCTACTAGCTTCAAGTAAACATGGTGTACGCGCTTACCCAGGTATTTGGAAATAGAAACGGACAGAAGCAAAACTCTAAGGATAAATTAGACGAGAATAAGATAACAAAGCGGTACATGCAGAAGAAAATGGATAAAAATTCCGAGTACACCAACAGAGTCAGGATCATTCATCCAACATTCTTCCAATTCCAATGCAAGCAAAAGGGAAAAAAGACCAGGAAATGAAGATAAAACGACAAGGGAAGGATCATATAACTACTCGGGACAAAGATTCAGGTAATTGAAAAACTTGAAAGCGTATTTGAAACAAAGCAATCAGTTGGTCGAAGTAAATTTGATTTAAACCGAGTTCGTCGAAGCTAGAAGATTCACTAAGACTCGGTATCGTATCATGATTCAGAGCATCCATGTTCAATCGGTTTGGAGGGCTGCTTTCATAAACATGATCAGATACCGGTTGATTGAGAAGTTGGATAGGATTTCGTTGATCGAATTGTTGTATATTCCTGCCTAGCTCGATTTGATGATTACGTCCGCCAGTGTCCAGGTGATTGCAAAGCCACCTGTCACCAGCTGTATGGTGGCTAGCCATCGAATCAAATGCTTTTTCGTTGTGAATCAGTTGATTAATGTTATTTAATTGGTGATGCTGGCCATTAATGTCTGCTAAACCAACACCACCTGGGAAATTTGGGTCATCTCTCCTCTCGAATCTTACATCCCGATCTGGCGGAACCTGGCTGAATGGTTGCTGGCGCATCGAAGCTTTCAGGAATTGTGGCTGCTGTTGCGGTTGAAGTGACTGCTGTTGAGATTCTTTCTGTTTTGCTGGCTCCTGGTGATCGAAGTGAGGATTGTGAAGGTTGAAACTGAGGTCGAATTTCGAGTGATGATTCTGAATTCTACGATTGAACATCAATAAGCTTTCGATTTCGATCAGATTCTGTTTGACTTGGTTTTCCTCAACTTTCAGCAAGTTAGGAATATGATTTCTATCGAGCTCGGTTGAAGATTGATGACGGTAATCTATTGATGGGTTCGATTGGTGATTGGTCGTCGTTGCTAATTCGATCAGCTTGGTCTCATTTCGCACTAGTTGTCTCATCATGACCCTAACAGCTATTGCCCAACAATAATTTGTAAAGCTTGAAGATCGAAATAACCCCAGCGCTGGGATCCCATAAGTTTTCTATGTCAAGTGATACGCAAAACAAATAAACGTACGGATGCAGCAATCTGCAATCGTAACCAGATCCGAATATCAAATCTCCAACCCACTTGATCTTACTAGCAGCTTGCAAACAACGTTCGAAGCTAAGATTGAAAGATTCTTTGGTAATAAAACATTCATGTAGTAATATCATACTTAAGTTGCTGATCAGTAGGATCATTACTTTGCCATGCGAAACTTTCCTCCCTTCCCCTTCGAAGATCGTCTGATGAAATTTGGGCGGCAACGACATCTGAAATGTTGTAATATCTTGATCTAATTGCACAAAAGCAGGTCTTTGCAATTAAAGAAGACATGCACGGTACATTTTCATAGGAGAAAGAAGAATCAAAATGTTAGTAAGAGGAAGTTTTGCAAGTTTAAGATGGCGAGGAGAAACTAAACTGAAGGCGGAGGTCTGGTATAGGTTCATCTGGCATCTTCCAATACTTTTGTAAATTGAAGCCTACTGGGTCGGGAGCGCGGATCAACCAATCAGATACTCGGCCAAGTAGGATTGTAGCTTTCAATTCCAACTGGAATTCATCGACATCATAAGGATGGGAGCTGAAGAAGTGTGGATGAGACATTGAGAGAGTGTTTGTGGTCAAATCAACAACTCCGATCGTGGCTTGACTTGTTCCCGGTTTGGTTGGTAGTAAGGTGGTGATATCGGACTCCGATATCGAATGCGGTCTTCCGGCCGAAACTGATAAGAACCGATCCATCTGAAATGCTAGCCAAAAGGTTACAGCACTGTTGGCGAATAAAACCCGGAGAGAACCGATCCACAAGAAGAAGAAAAAACTCAATGACTCGTTCCCTTGACTCTCTTTGGGCCCAATAGCTTTGCATAAAATCAAGTCACTTGGTGTCCTGCTTGGCTCACCGTTGATATTTTTCTACAACTGTTCGTGGTCCTGGGAGGAGTGATCGAGGCTTGGGTTTAGTTCGATCAAGGTGTTCTTGACATTTCTCAATTTGGTTCAAGCCAAGTGGTGTTGCAAACTGGATGGCCAACCCACTGCAAACCCATGCTATGCAAACGAACAGTAATTAGTTAGCGAGCTGGATCGAAATACATAAGAAAAAACTATCATGCTTACCTTGAACCAGCTGTGCCGCTCCATAGGCGTAGTAACAGTAAACATTCAAAGATTGCGTGACTTGAAAGAGATGAGTCCCATTGAACAAAGCCTGGTCGATCGCCTTTTTCGCGCATTTAGCATGGTAATGATGTACGGCCGAGTCCATCGGCCAGTATCGTTTGATGTTACAAACGCGTAATAAGTTAAAAGCAAACCTGTCGGGGTTTCCAGAAACGGATTGCTGATAAGCAACGGCCATGATTGATTGAAGTAACCCAACAAATGGGAAATCTGGGTGACTGGGTGGTAGATGAAGGCTAGCAAGTAATTGAGCAGGTTCGATGAACATCAGTTGACCAGCACCTGACTGGATACTGAAATAGAGCTTGACCAGATGACTGATTATCCGGCGGGGTGGAAGACAGCTTGGCCAATTTGTCCAGACAACTTCCATGGCTGTTCAATTAAAACTCATGTTAGAAAATCAGCTTTTTTTTTTTTTTTACAAACCCTGAACTCACGATTTGAAGATGAACATGGAATCGAGGGAATTGTCACGTTTGAGGAACCAGCAGAGATTGAGGGAAGGGATGATCCAGAGCAAACAATTGAGGATGGCTGAGAATGAAACTTGGGAGATATATCAAGTTGAGATATCAAGAGTTCCATTTCGGCTTGAGATATTCATGCGCCAGCTTCAGCGATCTGACTGAAAGGTAAAGACGTGGTTTGAGTTCACTGACCAATTTTTTGTTCCAGGGCGGCTATTTTTGCCAATGGTTTCCGAACAGGGGGGCTTGTTGTGAGTTGAACATGGGGATTAGTGTTGGAATAGATCTCATCATCGAAAAAGTTTTCATCGACGTCATATTGACAGATGACGATGCTAAGATAGAGACATTTTCCAATCAGAAACGGTTATGTGTGGGTTGAGCACCAATGTAATAATGATCGGAGAAAAGGCTTAATTACGCTGGATCTTCACCATGAGCGGCTGCACTCCTTTTACAAGCCCCACAGGCCGGTTTCTGTGCATCGCATCTAACTTTGCGACTACGACAGGTGGAGCAAGCCTGATTACGCTGTAGGGGCCGGCTAACAAATCGCTTTGATTTCAGTTTTTTTATCGAGGAATCTTTGTGATCGGTAGTTGCGGTAGTTGAATTTTCATCTTTTCGCTGGTTTTTCTCTCGTTCTTGTTGTATCAAAGTGGTATGATGATCGGTTCGATTGGATAGTTGTTCATGATCAAAGCTTGAGGAGGCTGTAGAAGAGTTGGATATCGTTGAAGAGGTTGAAGATGAGAACGAGGACGATAGGTTAGTGGTTTGATGTTGGTAGTTGTTTCGGTCGGCTGGCATGGTCGATAATGGTCAATGATGAACTCGATGGTCAACAATGTCTTGGTAATGGTCATGAAGCAGTTATGTACATATGTATATGTGTATGTATGTATGCGTCCTGTGCTGTTCTATACTGTTGACCGCTTCCTTCTTCCCCAGATTACGTAATCCGCTCAATTCTATAAACCAAATGGCCCTCGGACTCCCTCGGACTAATATGCATACCGTCTACATATTGATTTTTGCACCAGATTGTATGTACAATGGTCTTTTGACCTCAGAAGAAAAAAATGTCCATGTCTACTAATACATTCCCAAAGCTGACACAAGTTTTCTTTGGTCAGATATGAATTCCTTCGAGATAGTTAGAAAGCAACATGTTAAAAAATAAAGATAAATTCATGTAGTAATATGATTCATTTAAAAAATAAAACAAAGCGTGATTTGATTAATATGTGTACTTGAAGGCTGGATGTTGGTCACCTAAATGATCCCAATATTGTGCACATAGCAAGTCTTCATTTTTATCATTCCTGTCTTGATTGGCGCCGTCTTCTGTGTCATGATGTTTTCAAGCATCCTGGTTCTGTATTTGGCTTTGTTGCCTCCAGCATGGCTCAGCCAAAGCATGTTGAGGATACCAACGGTTATGATTGCCCCGCTGTCAAACAAAAAAAAAACAGCATGGTCAGTTAGACTATTCATTTTTCCAGAATCCTTGATGAAACAAGATGTCTACAAATATGCATGCCCTGAGTTTTAATTCGCCCGAGAAAATTGTGCTGGGTTGAGCTCACGATGCTAAACGCAATCCCTTCGAAAGATAATACCTTGGTGGGCGCCCGAGAGCAAAAATCTAAGGCCCATTTGAAAATCGACAATACGATGTGATGAAACAGATTTATCTTCCAGAAACTTCTGAAAAAAAAAAACTGATTCACCCAAGCGCTCAGTAATGAACCCATGACCCCTGACATAGACTCTAGGCCAATCGTACTCGCCTTACGCTTATGTGGTTCACTGTTGTTTCTCGGCCAAGCTGATAAAGGTGGGATCACAGCATAGGCGCCGGGTGAACAGATAAACAAGGAACCATACCGTCACTTGAAGCGTAAACCCTGCAAAGCCAATAGGTGAAAGTGCTGCACAGAAGACAGTCGCCATGCCTCGGGCTTGAAAGCGATCCGATAAATGCGAGACGCCTAAGAGGGTAACAAATGCCAAAATCTGTGAGATTACAGCTAGATCAGACCCGCAGCAGCCCCCGAGGAAGCTGATGAGGCTAAACCCAGATGCAAGGAAAGGTAAGCCCTCCTGCAGTAAACCCTAACCTAGAAGCTAGATGATGAGACTGATACAATGTATCGGTTAAATGTCTATAGATAAAAACAGGCAAGAAATAGGCCGAGACCAAACCCAGAAAGTCGCACTCGTCGATAGACTTAGCTCAAGACCCCTCTTAGATAGAATCTCAACTAGCACAACCAAAGGTAAGCTAGTTAAGCTCTAAGATGGATAACCAAAGAGCAAAGAACTAACACAGTTAAAACTATGTAGACACAAACTCAATAAGGGGGTTCACGTTTGAATGATTTGCACGCATAGTTTGCTTGCTCATGCATGCTTACAACATAAACCCAAATAAAAACCGTGCATGAGCAAGCCCTTCAACAACTCTTAAACTGTAAAGGTGTTTCTGGTAACCTTGAAAGTCTGCTATGTACTTACACAAATCCATACCATGATGCGTACACACATATATTTCTATATCAGCCTTCCATCTCTTGTTGACTTCCTCTTCCGGACTCCAACAACTTGGCCCGGAATACTCCCCAGCCGCGGATTATGGTGAGCTTCTTTTCTTTTATCTCCTTGTATGTGTATAGTCTTTGAATGATAAATTCTTTTCTCTTTGTTACCGTTAGGATCCACTTACAGGCCACGGCCCTACCTCAACAAATGCCTTTACAATCCCACCTTCGTCTCCGTCCTTACCGCCCTTAACACAAGAGCTCCCGGCCTCAGGAGAGATTTTACCCCCACTGCTTCCAACACGTCACTATCACAATCTGTCTTTGGGGCCGCTGTCATTGAACACAATCCAGCCATTAATGGCCAATCCACCTTGCCAGATTCAATCCAGTCAGATGTTACACTCGTTGCCGCTGAGTTTGATGTCTAGTCCATATCCATCACAATCCCCATCCAACTTCAACAAAGAATCCACCAACTCAATCCAATTGTTGGATTCTTTGGCCTCTCAGTCATCTCAATCAGGTCTACAAGTTCCAGTTACGTCTCCCACTCAACAAATGCCCATCTTGGAAACTCGAGGTAAGATTTAATTTGAAAAGTCGAGATGTTTTAGAAGGATATAGGCTGATAATGATCAATGAAATTTAGCATCGCCAAGCGGACAACAACCAAAGCAACGAAAACGTCGAACGAAAGCCCAAATCGAAGCTGACAACGCTGATGCAAAAACAAAGAAAAAGAAGACCAAATCAGGCCGCTCCAGTATTCAATCATCCCAGTTGTCCACCGATACATCACCCAACACTCCATTGATCCATTTGGAACAAATGGACTATGAGGCCATATGTAGCTATATAGAAGATGTTGACCATCGTAACGATCCATTTGGACACAGTGACAAGACCCCTGTTGGTACTGTAGTACTCTCAAAAAGCCGAGCCTGGGATAAGTTTGCGATATACATGAATACTATCAATAGCCGACTAGATCTTACCGGGAGAAAACTTCAACAACGCTTTGGTACCTATAAAACAAAATACCGTCGAGCCAAAGATATGGAGAATACCACGGGTGCAGGTATCAGCAAACGACTTGGATTCAAGACTCTGGGTGAATATCTTGACTCGATATGTCCTTGCTATGAGCGGATGGACCAAGTATTCGGCGAAAAGGCAAACATTGTCCCAATGGGTATGTTTGACACAACTGGGTCAATAGATGTAAATGATGTGCAGATTAGGGATGAAAGGGATCCAACAGGAGAATCCAACTCGGAAGAAAATGACGAAGAGGAGAGTCAACTCGGCAATGATGAAAATAATCAGTCAACAATCTCGCCTAACACCCCTCGCGACAATCTCTTCTCATCTATGACCCCGCACAACCACCAAAACTTTTCTGATGATGCGAACAATCCATCGATGATAGAAGATATGACCCCACACGACCCTAATTTCCTTCTGGAAAGCTCTAGTCAATCTCCAGCAAGATTCTCCCCGAGTGGTAGTTTAGACCCTTCCCCCCTCTCTCAAGAATCTCGGACAACAAACCAAACACCCCCTGAAACTTTACCTTCTGCCTTGAATGCACAACCGGCACCGACTGGCCATCGCAATATAATCCCCAACGTCAATCGAACACCGTCGGGACCTCAAACAGGCAGCCAAGCATCACGGTCCTCAACGAAGACATCCTCTTTGGCTGGCGCATTGGAAAACACCACCGCAGCAAGATTGAACCTTTCCAAGAGGCAACTTGCGCTGGAGCTGAAGCGATTTGACCTTGAGGTTGAAGATCGAAAGGAAGCACGCAAAGAGCGAGAGAAGGACCAGATCTACCGTCTTAGTGACAAAGAACAAGAACGAGCCAATCGAAAGGCAGAGAGAGATCAAGATCGGCAAGATCGTATGTCAGAGAACGAAAAACGTCGAGAGGAGCGAGAGGCACGCATGAGAGCAGTGACTGATTGGCTTGCCCAAGGCAAATCACCCACTGAGATACAAATTCTCACACAGGCAGTTTTTGGTTTGTAGCTCAAATATCAATGAAGCTTTTTTTTCATGTCTTTTTTTCTTTAGATTTAATTTATCGATTATACCAAAAAATAAAAATAAAAATAAAAAAATTGTAAGATTGAAATAGCTATAAAGTACAACAAAAATTGTAAGCCCACGGCTGAACTGAGAAAAATGAAAACACACAATATATATATATAACTTTTTTAACAAGCAAACTCTTTCAACCCTTCATGGGCAACACTCCTATTGAGTAGTTGTGTGCAAGACATCAGTTCTTGACTGCAATGCGATATCTTTCTGCGCCTCGACTGGATGATGTTTCTTCAGGTTCATTTGATGACTCAGTTTGGTGGACATGCTGCAGATCCTCCCAAGCATCCCCTGTATTAGAAATCATGTTATGAAGGATTACACATGTGTAAACCCATTTTATGTAGTGTAACATGTGATGCGTGTCGTAGAGTAGTAAACGCATCTCCTTCAGCGACGAAAATCGATTTTTTAGCATTCCAATTGTATGCTCGTTACGAACTCGAGCCTTGGCCACACAGTAATTGAACATGGCATTGTGTGGGTTATAGGACTGCGGGGCTTTGTATGCCGGGATGACTGTTTCGCCAAGCGAGTAAGCTGAATCTGCAAGGACATATTGACCTACCAACGAAATATGGTTCAATGAGTACCTGGCTGCTTCCTAGAATTATTCCCAAGACTCACCTTCATTGAAGAAACTTTTGGGGTCCTTGAATAACGCCATCTTCTTGTAAATAAAACTATCCGCGCAAGAGCCAGGCCACCCGGTGATAAAAGCAGTGATGTTTTTGTCACAATCACATACGATCTGGGCATTGAGCGAGTATTGCTTCTTTCTGTTGTAAAATACTTCACTGTCACTCCCAGGCTTTTGGTAAACTGGGAACGTTGTTCCATCGACAAACCCGACACAACCTTCAAATCCTTCTTCCCTCATGACCTCAGAGATCTCCGATCGGCAAGCGGTCTGCGGCCATTTCACATATTTTTTTCCAAGTTTGATGATTGCCTCAATAACCCGACGAGTCACCTTGATCACGGTCCCTCGGCCAACGTTGAGATTACGCGAGAAACGACCAACCGATGCACCATTGCCGTTTGATCCAAGCCGCTCCAGTGTCAAGGCGAGTTGGTGGGGTACAGGAAGTTGGGGTCAAGGACCACTACTTTGGAAGATGGGATCGAAGATGATTTCTTTCAAGAGGAACATGAACCCTTCTTTTGATGTTCGAACCTCTTGTCTGAATTCGTAATCTGGCACCTGAAACAGCCTAGAGATATTGTATTCGTCACGTGAGATTGGACGAGAACGAGGTTGAAGATAACGGCTCGTGACTACAACTTGAAACATATCCGTGATATCTTCCAGAATGCTCAGAGAGAGATCCGAGTAATCCACTTTCGCTTTGGTGAGGGTTGCCCGGCTTTGGGAAGAGGAACTCATCAACTCGTCCATGGCTTCTTCGTGATAAAAAACGTACAAAAAAAAAAGATCCCGGATTAACATTTGGCGCGTAGAAGTACGGGGCATCGTGATAAGGTGATCCTTTTGTTTGATGGAGCTGGTCGTGCGTGTTTCCCAAGTTTCGCATTCCACCAGAAGTCCGCTCCGTTGATGGTTTGTTATGTGTTTATGTACATATGTATTTAAAGAGGAGTGTTCAACGTGAACACTCCTGCTGATTTGGCTTGCTCATGCAAGCCAGCTGCAGCCTATTTTTAAGGCATCGAGGTGCATGAGCAGGACTTTAGGTTTAAGGAAGGTTTATTGAATTAGCTCAAAATGAGCAGTACGTGAACCCCCTTAATAGAGCCGTACATACCCATACAAAACAAGCTTATACGTTAGCCAGAGAACTCCAACGTAAGCCAAAGAGACCATAGACAAACAAGACAAGCACGACCAATGCTGACTCAGCGTTGATAACAATATCAACTGATTTTAGGCTGTCCGAGAAGAAGCTCAGACCAGAACTATCACCATCCTCCTTTTCTTCCATTCGCCACAGTCACATTCTGCCATTATCTTTCTCTATCTCTTTCTTTCACTCTCTCTCTCTCGACAACCTCGTTTCTTTCTCTCTCTCTCTCGATAATCATAATAACAAAATTAGAACCGGATCTTTTTCCTTTCTCCCTTTCATCCTCAGACAAGAACCTCGACCTGCTTCTAGGTAAGGAGAACAACTCCTTACTACCATGTCAAATTTCTCTATAAACAATTTGTCATTACAATATCTAACCAAGAAATAAATCTTCTAGTTATTTGCATCCTTACAAAATCAAGGGTGGGACTAAAATTGTTGTACAAAGTATTGTGATGGTAGAAATTCGAGTCAGGGAACTCAGGAGTACATCTGGATTGTTCATAAAGGTTTCTTTTACCTGAAGAGAGCTGAGTTGCTGTTGGGGAGTAACCAAACTTTTAGGTAATTAAACATGCAAGTCAGTCAGAGATAGTGGGATGGGAATTATCCTTCTGAATGGAAACTCACTGAATGGATAACCGAGGATACTCAATCAGTTTTGGGTGGAAACGTTTACTGGTCAACAAATCCTAAAAGAAAGGAACGAACCCCAGGCACAAAGGTATCACTTATTTGTAGGTGATACCTTTGCCAGGCTGGAGATATTGTTCCCGGCCGCAAACTGAGCAATACTCAGCATAATAATATGCGGGATTTTTAAAGATTCCTAGACCTTTTGCCTTGTGGACTTGGCGGGATGTTTTTTGTTCGAAGTTTGGCCAAGCATGGTGCTTCTCTCAAGGAATGCTGGACGTGAAGAGAAAAACAAAAATGGGAAAGTTTAATTGTATTACGTTTTTTCTTTGTGTGTTAATAATTTCGTCCTCTCTATACTCGACGGCATCAAGAGAAAGCTACTTATACAAAAAATCAATGTAGCCAAACCCTCAATCCACGCGCAATTAATAGTGAAAATTGAAGTAAGCAGTGGTATAATGGTTTTCAAATGATATCCAAGTATTCATACTTCATTTTTTTATCAATAATCAAACAAGAAAAACTTGCCAGGAAAACTCAGCTCCAACCTGTTTGTCCCCAGCGTCCATCCAGCTTGACAATTGCGCAGGTCATAAATCCTGAAGCCACCCCAGATAAAAACATGGTGCTGAAAAACAAGCCAATTCACAGCTGAAGCTCGGCCCTGTGTTTTGTTCAAAGATGAAATCAACAGATTATGTGTTGGACTGAAGTCCATAAGCTGAGCCTGCATGTAATTGGTATAAAACATTGATAGATAGAGCACAAGTCCTGGATATAAGCCACCTTCAAAAAGAGCAGTCAATTTTTTGTACATGAGCCACAGAAATAAGTGCAGTTTACATACCTGTTGAGTTACAGCAACATGTCACACTCAGATAATGTCAAACGGCGATGTAAGGTGGAAATACTGTGGCCCAGCTTTCTTTCTCTAATTGCTTAGAGCATCTCCAGCAGAGATGGGACCGTGTGACTTTTTGCTAAATTTAGCGGGTCGCGTGGGAAAACAGGGGTCCAGCAGACCCGCTACAGGATTCCAATCAATCAAATCCAAGTCCCATCCCTCATCCCAGCTGGCTACCAACCCCGGCCTATAGTGGCTTTTGAAGGCCTCCCAAAAAAGTGAGTCCGGTCCATTTGATGTCCGCCATCCATCCTCTCAATGTCAACACTGATTAAAAATCATCTCTCCAAACATAAAAACTCTCAAACACAGATATATACATATATACATTGATATGGCCAACATCAATCCGAATCTCAACATCCTTGGGCCATCAAACGTGATGGAAATTCTGGTCGGCGGTCGGTGAGACGTAGATGGTTGGTCTGGGTTGGATGGATGGCTATCCACCCCCGGCGCTGTGGCATGGAGGGTGAGGGATCTGAGACAGATCTGTGAAACACCCCTTGGCCCGCTAAAGCCACTTGGGTAGATCCCCGGGCTGCTGGAGATGCTCTGAGAGCATCTCCAGCAGAGATGGGACCACACAACTTTTTGCTAAATTTAGCGGGTTGCGCGGGAAAACAGGGTTCCAGCAGACCCGCTACAGGATTCCAATCGATCAAATCCAAGTCCCATCCCTCATCCCAGCTGGCTACCAACCCCAGCCCATAGCGGCTTTCAAAGGCCTCCCAAAAAAGTGAGTCCGGTCCATTCAATGTCTGCCATCCATCCTCTTGACGTCAACACTGATTAAAAATCATCTCTCCAAACAGAAAAACTCTTGAACACAGATACATACATATATACATCAATATGGCCAACATCAATCTGAATCTTGACAACCTTGGGCCATCAAACGTGATGGAAATTCCTTTGCCACCATCCACCGTTTTGACGTCTTAGCCGGGTTGGCAGTCAGTGAGCCGTAGATGGTTGGTCTGGGGTGAATGGATGGCTATCCACCCCCGGCCCTATTGCCAGTCTGCTGTGGCATGGAGGGTGAAAGATCTGTGACAGATCTGTGAAACACCCCTTGGCCCGCTAAAGCCACTTGGGTAGATCCCTGGGCTGCTGGAGATGGTTTAGAGCTTATATTTAGTTTCAGCTGTTCCAATCTTGTATTTCTTTTCTTTTCCTTACATATTCCTGTTGTCATTTTCACTCGCACCATTCTCAGGTGCACATCTCTCTCTGTTTGCTCCTCATACAGCCCCATCATTTGGTTCCTTAGCTCACCGCCACTATCTGGCATTTCATAGGTATTGCTCACTCTCTCTTCGGAATTTTCTCTTTTGTTTTCTATTTTCTCTTGTCCATGCTTCTGTTTTCCATTCCTTGTCATGCAATGCCGACACACATTCCTGTTGTCATTTTCACTCACACCATTCTAAGGTGCACATCTCTCTCTGGTTGCTACTCATATGGCCCCATTATTTGGTTCCTTAGCTCACCGCCGCTATCTGGCATTTCATAGTACCCTCCACCAGGCCCAAAAAGAATCTGAAACCAGAGCCATGAGAATGAAGCGCAAAATGTGAGTATTGCTGAGTTGATTTCCCCCTAGACTTTCCTTCTTTTGCCATCAAATGGAATCATTTTACTCACCTAGCTGCTAGCAATCCACGGCAACTTATCACTTCAAGAATTTCCGTTAGACGCGTTATATATAAAGGAAATTCCCGGGAAAATACTTGAAAAATTGTATCACTACTGACGTTTTGACAAAGCCGCGCAGAAAAGTTACCACTCCCCAGATGATAACAGTCAAAGGAATCTGGACTCCAGCACCAATTCATTTGTTCAGGATAGGAGTATAAGTGAGATTGGATAAACCAAAGTGCGCAGGCACCCTGCCTCCAAGTGAGAATTCCAGAAGCGCTCACTGTTAGCATTGCAGGAAGCTCCACAAGCTGCAGGAAAAAAAATCAATCTGGGATTTTCCATGAATATTTCACCTTAATTTTTTTCTCAACTATGTAGGGTCTTTGATTGTGGTGGAGCAAGGCAGGCAGAAAATTGGCTCAATTATTGATACATATTATTAACACTGATGGTAAATCCATCAAACATGTGTTTTCTTACATATGTATAAGTCACAGTCAAGGCTATGGAAAGATTGTGGTCACTCATTTGAAGGTCTCTTTGAAAACCTAGTGTTTCAAAAAACAAAATGCAACTACAACAAGCGCTAACATCATGACAGGAGTCAAGAGATTGAAAACATAAAAAGCAAAGAAACATAAAGGAAAATAAAAAAAATAAAACAAACAGGAAGAAGATGAGAGTAGAAAAGACATTCCAAGATAACTAAGAACTAATAAAGCCACCTCAATTGAGACAGGGAGTGATTGAGATTTAAGAATAAATCATCACAAGATCTGCTCCTTGAACCTATTGCTGTTGATTAAAAACTGAGCTAGAAGTTCCTCCGCCTTCCTATTGTGTAAAGTGCATTCAAGTCAGTTGAAGTTGAAATGTATCTTGCGTTGTCGAAGAGTTCTGCGAAATTCCATCCGTTGTGGGAGAACTTATATACCAGGGGTGCAGCACTGAAGCTGAGGTAAGGGGGTACTTACCAAATGTCATCGGACATTCCGCGGGGAAAAGCACGGGGCGCAGCATGTGACATTCTATAGTTGGTGCGGGCAATCAGTCGAGCAGACGAAGGCCGCTTCAGTATGCGCGACGTAATGGACTGGGCGGAACCACGGGGTTCGGGGCGCCAGGCCGCAAGCAGAGCGGGGGCAGAAGAAGCGGAGTCGTGCGCAGGGGAGCAACAGACGGCTGCGGGGGTCAACGGGGTATAGTAGTTGGGGACAGGCTGCGGTGTGATGCGGGATTGAGGAGACAGGCAAGTAGGGCTCCAGGGACAGTACCGGGGAATGCGGGACATGATTGGGGGGGACTGTTGTATAAATAGAGGGTTGTACCAGGGCTGCGGGTCTTATCTTATCTTATCATTGGAGTAGATAGCTATCAACTACAGCGCATATAAGAAAATCTCATTGTTTAGAGCTCTCTCGGCGATTATTCAGCGTGTGCGGACAAGCGTAACTGTGTAGGGCAACATCAGGACGACGAACGCAAGAGGAACGGTCCCCTTGCTGAGTATAAGGTGTTGCAGGGAAACCAGTTGACTATCCACTGACAGTGTTTATCCCGCAGAGGAAATCAAAGAACCACCGGAACCAACCAGGAAGAAGGGCAACCTACCATTTCTGTCACCGAGGTTGCCATTATTTCCACATATTGGGGGTCTGGCCAGGAACTTCTTTCTGTTTCCAACCTGCGGACGGTTCAAGACATCTGCCTTTTTCTTTATTTTTTATATATCGTTTATCATTGTTCAAGGATGAGTGGTTCTGACACTTATCCTCCTACGACTGCGTCGGGCGGAGCGTCTTCCTCCAAGTTCACCCTCCCTCCCGCCAAGTTCGTCCCTCCCCCTCCGAAGAGGGGAGGTCTGGGTACCTACGGCATCACGTCGGAGGTCAACATGGACAATGGAACGGAGGAGAATCGGAAGGGGAAGCAGGTGGCTGGTGAAGCGCCGGTGGGGGTGAGGAGGCAAGGGTTGGCGTTGGACCCACCGACGGGCGTCAAGATTCGGCCGCGGGATTTTCCCGCAGTCCGATTCAGTGTTGATGCGGTTGATCGATTTTTGAGTTGTTTCGAATTGGCGGCGGAAACCGAAGGGGCGTCGGACAGCGACAAGGTTTGTCAAATTGTCAACTTCATTCAGTCCGAAGAAGAGTTGCACGATGTGGAGGAGATGGAGGGGTACAAGGCGAAGAACTGGGAGCGTCTGAGGGGGGAGATGTTGGAGAAGTGGGGTCCGCGTCAGCAATGGTATCGGGAGGCAGATTTGGAGAATCTTGCGTCGAGCAAGGCGGCATCGGGTGGGGTCAACGATCGAAGGGCGTTCAATGAGTACGTCACTTCCTTTCATCGCATCGTGAAGTACCTTAACCGCAATGAGGTGATCATTGGGGAACCGGCGTCGGTCAAGCGGAGTTTCCTCGAGGGGCTCGCCACGCCGGTTCAAGAGCCGGTGCAGCGGAGGCTGTACGATCAGAACCTCATTCGGCGGTCAAGGGATGGAGGAACCCTGTTGCCCAACTTGGCGTTGCTTAGGGGAGCGGTCCGGGCGGAGTTCAACATGATGGAGTTGGTGGCCAAGAATTCGGGAGTGGCGATCTCGAGCCGAATCGGGCCGGTGATCTCTTCCCGGAACACGGCGCCGGTGGCGCCCGCTGAAGTGGCGGAGTTGGCTGACACCTTGAAGGAGCTTTGTTTGTTCTTGCGGAAGACGGTTCAACGGGAGTCGCAACCTCAAGCGTTGGCACCGGCCGACGGTCAGCGGGCGGTCCTCCGCGCGCAGGGCCTCCGGGGCTTCATTGCACTTATTGCGGGTCGAATACCCATTATAAGTCTCGATGTCAAGAGTTGACGGACGACTTAAATGGTAGGCGGGTGAGGATCTATAACAGTGATTATTTCCTCCCTAGATCGCGTGAACCAATTGAGGCGGCCGTGCCGCGCGACGTGGTCTGTGCAGCGGCGGCAGGGCAGGGGGAGACGGCGGAAGGCCCGAAGGCGGAGGTCAAATCCTCAATGGGTATAGTTGTCGGGACGTCTGGATGGACTCCCCCGGCTGTCCAATCAGAGGTGTGGGCCATCCATTCCGATGAGGTGACGGCCCGCTACGGCGGGTACGACCACATGGATGTGGATCCTCCAAAGAAGGGCAAGGCGAAGGAAGTTTCGCAGCCTGGAGGAGTGGCAGTTCCCACCGGGAAGAAGAAGGCGGCGGAGTTGGCCAAGCGCGCTCTGAACGGGGATGGCCCGCTGACTCTTTCCATCAAAGAATTGGCTTTGGTTTCCCCTCTAATGGCGGAAGAGCTCATAGCGTCTCTTAAGGAGAGTGCGGGCCTCAAGGCGGAAGGTAATCGGGTGGCCTTTGACGTGAGTTCAGCGCAGGCAGAACATTCGTGCCGACACCATCCGGAGGAGTTTCCGTTGGACTCCATCTCCTGCCCCCTCGGTTATGTTCAGATGACCATTGGGGACCAGCAAGTATGGGCGATGATTGACAGCGGGTTGATGGTCAACCTTTTGCCGGCGGAGGTGGCGCAAGAATTGGATCTCGGTACCCGACAAGCCAACATTGGCTTGCAAGGAATTGGCGGCCATGAGTGCGAGGTGGCAGGTGTGGTGGAGAGTGAGTGGGTTGAGGTGGCGAAGACCAGGCGGAGGGTCTCATTCTTGGTGGTGAGGTCCGCCGAAGTCATCCTTGGACGGCCGTTTTTGTTCGCCTTCCAAGCCGGCCTTTGGTTCGATTCGGTCCGCAAGGAGGAGGTCCTTTTGGTGGCGGACTCCCGAGGGCGACGGTTCGCGACGACGATCTGTCGGCCATCAAGCGGACAATGGGAGACCTGGCTGGGGCCGGATGTGGGGGAGGACGAGTGCCGAGGGAGGGAGAAGCAGGAGGCTTCCCCCTTGGCACGGGGTTTTTAGGTGTCGGCCGGTCAATCCACACGATGTCAGCTCTAGCATCGCGCGGGCAGTCAACTCCTAAAGAGCGGGAAGGAATAGGGGATGATGGGGCGGAGGCAAAAGACCCAAAAGTAAGTCCTCCCAATTGTGCACCTCCGAGGGTATCTACTACCATTTGTAAAACCCTACCGAGTGCCACGTACATGAGCGAATTCCTTTTGTCTGGTCATAGGCGGAAATCCTGGGAAGTCGGTCCGCACTTGGAGCCGGAGGTTTGGAGAGAGGGAATGGAGGAGGAAAGCGATGGAGCGGGGGCAACCAGTCTAGGAGTAAGTCCTCCCAATTGTGCACCGCCAAGGGTTTCTACTACCTTTCGAAAAACCCTACCGAGTGCCACGTACGTGAGCAATTCCGTTTCGTCAGGCCATAGGCGGAGTTATCGGGAAGTTGGTCCGCAAGAGGAAGTGGAGGTGTGGAGTGAGGGGACGGAGGAGGAACACGATGGAGCGGAGGCAAAAGGTGTAGAAGTAAGTCCTCCCAATTGTGCACCAGCAAGGGTTTCTACTACCTTTCGAAAAACCCTACCGAGTGCCACATACGTGAGCAATCCTTTTCCATCCAATCATAGGCAGGAATCTCGGGAGTTCAGTCCGCATCAAGTGACGGAGGTTTGGGAGGAGGATGGGGAGCGTTCGGAGAAGGGAATGGTGGAAGGTTCTTTTGGGGTGGGGGCAAATAGTGCAGAAGTAAGTCCTCCCAATTGTGCACCGCCAAGGGTATCTACTACGTTTTGAGAAACCCTACCTTGTGCCACGGTCGTGAGGGAATCGAGAGTCTTTGGTTTCCCAGTCCGCAGGATCTCAGCGGAAGAAAGCCTCGTTCTACGGAGGGTGGAATTGTGCGGGGAAAAGTATAAGCCGGTGGCGCAGAAGGTTAGGCCGCGGAATGAGCCAATGCCGCAAAGCTTGAACTCACCGTTGAAGCCCATCCAGTGGGGGAGAGACCCCTATCTTACCCCACTTTGGGTGCGGCCTCCGGAATTCGTGCCAACGGAGCGTATCACGGAGGAACGGATGGCGAGTCTCAACTTCGGACCTCCAGGGTGGGTGAGCCAGGAAGAGTGGAAGCTCTTAGCCCAGGTCGTCACTTTGCGGGCAAAGGCTTTGGCGTTTTCCCCTGAAGAGCGCGGGCTGTTGGACAGGGGAATAGGGGAGCCTTATTGGATTCCGGTGATACCCCACGAACCGTGGCAGATCAAGCCAATTCCGGTTCCGGCGACCATTCGCAATACCTTCACAGAGTTGGTACGGTGTGGGACTACTCAAAGGGCAGAATAGAGCTTGGAAGGGATATGTATAACTACACTAGTACTAATGTAGGTTATGACAAAGGTGCTGATATAAGAGCTGCCTTCCTGACTAATGCTAAGGGGATGAGTGTAACACTAAGAATAAAATAAAAGGTGTGGCTAATTTATATCTACTCTTAGAAGACTAATACTAATGTGCTTGTTTACCACACACACCAGGTGAGAGGGATGAATAAGGGGGGATGAGATGTATAAAGTATATGTAATATAAGTATAATAAGAGGCAAAGGTTTGTAGCTTTGGAGTCAAGGTGGGTCAAGAAAGAGAGAGGAGCAATCTTCTTATATTGAATCTAAACTGATATTTATATTGATATATTTATAGGTTGATGGTGACTTCTACTATGTATGTATACTAGTTTATGGGATCTGTAATGCTGGTATATGTTGGGGGGATATTTAGTAAGTCAGGGGTCCATAAGGGAACAAGGGGGAGGAACAGGTGTCCTTATATATCTGAGACAAGAGAGGAGCCATCAGGCTAGAGGAAGGAAACAACAAGGCTATGTCATGTAGCTGGTGGGAAAAGGAAGAACATGATAGATCAGTAGAAGAGAAAGTGACATATATGAAATAGTCATGACAGTGACAGATGAGTAGTGGGAAGGTGGAGTTTATGTACAGTAGATATGATGTAAGATGTTACTGAATAAAGCCTAGTCATGTGCAGTGTATGTTATGTAGTGTCTATGTAGTGTCTATGTAGTTTATATAATATGTATTTATGTATAATGTTCTGAAATATATCTACTTATAATATGTACTTATTGTATTCTATAACTTGCTTAATACTGTAACTTGCTGGGTTATTCTGTGTTTGCCTGTAACTCTTGAACCATGAGGAATTTTAAGGTGGTTGTAGTGAGTGACTAGGGTTAAAATGAGGTGTAGAATCTGATTATGAAATAATAATGATGAATTTGTGTAAGGTTTGGGTTTTATATGTATATATATGTAAGTATTTGAGGTTTATAAGTGATAAATAATTTATTAAAAGTATGGTAATGAAGTGGAATGGATCACCACAACGGGAGCGGGTGTGGACGGGGTTGTATGAGCAGTCTTGCTCAAGCTAATCCAGCCCAATTTTTCCGGTGCTGAAACAGGATGGGACGAGTTTGAGGATTGTTCATGATCTTCAGAGACTGAATTCCGTTACCATTCTGGATGCAGGGCTTCCTCCACGCGTTGATGAGTTTGTTGAGTCCATGGCGGGAAGGGTTTGTTATGGGTTGGTTGATGTCATGGGTGGGTACGATCAGCGGGAATTGCACCCCGAGTCGCGGCCACTCACGGCTTTCGAGACACGGTTGGGGCGTATGCAGCTGACTTGTCTCCCGCAGGGAGCCACCAACTTGGTAGCGGTTTACCAAGCGCAGATGGTGTGGATACTCCAGGACAACTTACCTCATCTTGTCCAGATCTTCATTGATGAAGCGGGTATCAAGGGACCGAAGTCGGATTACGGAGGGACGGTCTTGGTGGACAACCCGGGCATCAGGCGTTTCATTTGGGAGTATGCGGTCACTTTGGAGCGGATCTTGTTCCGAATTGAGACCGCGGGCCTTACGGTTTCAGGGAAGAAGTTTGCGGTCTGCGTTCCGGCTTTGGAGGTCCTCGGTCATGAAGTCTCAGTTCGCGGAAGGAGCATCACTCGGGCTAAGTTGAACAAAGTCTTGGAGTGGCCAGTTCCGAAAACCGTGGCTCATATCCTTCAGTTTTTAGGGTTGTGTAGTTATGTGCGGATGTTTATTGAGCGGTTTGCAGAGATCGCCAGCCCGATGAGGCGGCTCACTTGCAAGGGGACTGAGTGGAAGTGGACCGAGGAATGTGATCGTGCGTTCACTCGGCTGAAGGAGATTGTCGGTAGGGAGATCACGCTCAAGGATCTTGATTACAGGAAGGATGGGATTTGGTTGGCGGTTGACTCCAGTGAATTCGGTGCGGGAGGCGTGCTGACGCAAGAGGAGGACGGGAAAGATTGGCCGGTTCTTTACGAGTTGATCACCTTCACAGAAACCAAGTCGCAATACTCCCAGCCAAAGCTTGAGCTGTGCAGGGTCACCAAGGTGGTGCGGAAGCTTCAACACGTGTTGTGGGGGGTGTTCTTCTAACTCCTAGTTGATGCGGAAGCACTGGCGAGGATGATCAATTCTCCTACTCTCCCTAATGCTCCAATGACTCAATGGGTGGCTTACCTTCAATTGTTCTCTTTCAAAGTGGTTCATGTCCCGGGGAAGGCGTTCACAATTCCTGATGCATTGTCGCGAGTGGCGGAAGAGGAGGGAGCGGAGCGGTTTCGCTCAGCAGAGGCGTTGGACGTGGAAGAACGGCTGATGAAAGCGGGCGCGACGACAGTTGGCATTGAACTTCCTCTTTGCCAGAGCGGGAAGTACGAGCTGATGGAAACCTACCTAAGTACCCTCAATTTCCCTGATGATACTTCAACCGAATTGAAAGCGTGGGTTCGTTGGAATAGTGTCAACTTCTTCGTGCGGGAAGGTAAACTTTGGCGTCGGCGGTCTCCCATACCGCTGGTGGTGGCGAATTGTCAAACGAGCCAGGAAGTCATCCTTCGGAGCCTCCACGAGGAGTTGGGGCATCGGGGCAAGGTGGAGACGCGTGCCCGCGTTCGGCAGCGTTTCTGGTGGCCTGGTATGGTGAAGTCGGTCCGTGACTGGGTCCGGAGCTGTGAGGCGTGTCAGCGTCAGAGCTTGGCGCTCCCCAAGGAGGTGGGAATCCCGACAGGGGAGGATTCATTGTTCAGTTGGATTTCCTTGGATGTTGTCCACATCAAGGCGGGTAAGTACGCCTACTTACTCGTCGCAAGGGATGATCTGTTGGGGTGGGTTGAGGCCATCACTTTGGTCAAGCTGTTGGCGGACAAGGTTGGCCAATTCCTGGAGGAGTTCTGGTTCTTGCGGTTCGGATGTGTGCGGCTGGTCACGGTGGATGGGGGTGCGGAATTCCGAGGAAGTCTGATGAAGCTTGTTCAGTCATGCGGGGCGAAGTTCGGCAGGGTCACGGAGTATTATCCGGAAGGTGCCGGGATGATTGAGCGGGGACATCAGCCAATCAAGAACACGCTGGTCAAGATGTGCGGAGAAGACGGCCGGAAGTGGCATCAATTCCTTCCGGCAGTCCTTTTTGCGGATCGGATCTCAACCAAGCGAGGCACCGGTTATTCAGCGTACAAACTCCTGTATGGGCGACAGCCTGTGTTGCCGGTCAACATTGAGATGCTCACTTATCTCGCTATTGACTGGTGGAAGGTGAAAACTTCGGAAGAATTGTTGGAAGCGCGGGCGGAACAACTCCTCCGACGAGAGGAAGTTGTTGAGAAGGCGGCAAAGCGATTGCGGGAATCTCGGGCAAGGTCAGTCCGCTATTGGGACGAGCGTTGCGCTCACCGGTTGCGGGACCCGTTACGGAAGGGCGATCTTGTCCTTCTGTACAATCGGAGCTTGGAAACCCAGTGGGGAAGTTGTTTGCAAACCGATGGAACGGACCTTATCGCGTCGTCAGCAAGTTTCTGGGGGGAAGTTATCAGTTGGAAGAATTGGACGGAACCCCGTTGAAGCGGAAGGCGGGGGCATCCCACGTGAAGCGGTTCTATGCTTGGGGATCGATGTTGTTTGACAAAACCCTTGTTTCAGGATCTGAGGACGAAAATGATGAAGACTCGGATTTGGAGCCAACTTCTTCGGAGCAACCCGCCGATGAGTCGGGTCGAGCGGATTCTCCCGGCGCCAAGGAAGAGGTGGCCGGTGAGCGTTCCTTGCCGTAAAGTGCGAGGAACAAACCGCTGAGGACAGCGGCCAAAAGCGGGGGGAGGATGCGGGCCATAGGCCAAGCCTTAATTGGTGAGGGGGTGCACTAGCTGGTCTACAGCCGGATAAACTAGCCACCCCAGGATGTCAGTCACACCAAAGCGGGCTGTATTTGCGTTTTTGAATGGGTTTACTGGTTCTTCTTTGTTATATATTCAGGATGGCGAGGGGTACGGGGAATTGTGCGGAAATTCCATCTGGGGAGGTCCAGGTACCTCGGCGGGCGGGTTGGGTTTTTGTTTCAGGAGTTCATAGATTGCGGGCGCGGTTTCTTTCTCTCATCTTTAGGTTGCAGGTGTGGTTTCTCTTTCTCTCAGGATTGTGGCGTGGTATTTTTCCTCAAGTTATCAGTTTCCTCAAGTCATCAGTTTCATCAAGTTATCCGTTTCTTCAAGTTTTTTCTCAAAGTTTCAATCTCAGTTTCAGGATTTAGTATCTCAATTTGCGGGCACGCCAACGGCGCACGCCAACGCCAACCCGCACGCCAATGTAAAAAAAAAAAAAATAAAAAAATGGAAGTGCGGGGACTAAGTGGTTCTCAATCCGGGGCGGTCCGGGCACTTGTAACTTACTTTTTTTGTTTTGTTTTCTCTCAAGTATCTCATTATGGCACAGGTTTTTGTCTCAGGTTAGCGGGGCAAGCATATGGCGCATATTATTTCAGCATAGGGGATACAGAAGAAGTATGAGATACAAGCAGGAGAGTGAGTGAAAGAGAAGAGCCCGAAGCGCTCAGTCCAAGAACACAGCGGGTTGGAGGCGGGCGGGCAGCGCAGCAGAAGACCGGTGGAATTCTCGGAGCATTTCTCGGCGGGTTTCGGCGGGGATCGTCACCGCCTTCTTCAACAATCCTTTGACCAGCAAGGTCTGACCTTCCAGGAACGGGAGGAGGTCTGCTTCAGGGACACCGGACTCGTATTGTTGTTGGGGATTGCGGCCCGGTATGGCGACTTGAGGAAACCGGGTGCGGGAGCAGCGCCAAGAGGTCGGGAGGAGGAGGGGGCGGGAGGCGGTGAAGGAGTGCGGAGAGGGGGAGGGGAAGCGGGGCAGGGTGGTAGGAGGGAGGTCATAGATGGAGGGGAGGGGGTAGGTGAAGGGCGAGGAGGTAAGGTAGTGGAAGGAGGGGGGGTGGTGGTGTTGGTGGAGGTGGAGTTGGTCGGGTAGGTGAAGGGGGTGGGGGACGGACTGGGGTGGGGGGGACAAAGAGGGTGGTTCGGGGGGGTGGTTGAGGTGGGGTGGAAGGTAGAGGAGGGGTGGATGATGGAGGAGGGGGAGCATGGAAGGGAGTCTGGGCTCAGCGGCGCGGAAGGGGAACCGGGGATGGGCGCGGCGGAGGGATCGGAGAGCGGCGAGGAGCGTTTGGGTCCATTCCGGCGCCAACGTTGACGCGGTGGCAAGTCGCCCAGGCTCGGAGGGCGGCGGCCCAGGTTGGTCCATCGGGGAAGTTCCTCCGTTCAGGTTTCGGAGTCATTCAATCAGTTCCGATGGGGGTTCTCACTCGATCGGAGCAATGGCGGTGTTGAGGAGGGGAAGGGGTGGAAGAAGGGATGGAAAAGTGGTCCGGAGTCTTGGAGGAATCTTCGCGGCGGCACCGTTTCTGACGGGATTGAGTTCCGGAACAAGAACGAGGCTGGGGACGAGGACCGTTTCTGCGGGACAGGGAGCATTGGCGATGGGACAGAGCGCAGGCCGTGCAGGCAGCTCCAGGCGCGGGTTGGAAGCAGGGAGAAGAGAGGGAAGCGTGGCTGGACCGTGCGGCACAACGATCACAGGGGGGTCGGGGATGGGGCATGGTGGGTATGGGAAAGGGAGGTGGGTATGGGGGAGTGTACGATCGAAGGTATGGGAAGGTAGTGGGTAGTGTGGGAATCGCTGAGGACAGGATTCAAAAGCAAGGGGGATGTGGGAGAACTTATATACCAGGGGTGCAGCACTGAAGCTGAGCCCGCAGCCGCGGGCTCAGCGGCAGGCTGAGGCTGAGGTAAGGGGGTACTTACCTGCTGTTGATTAAAAACTGAGCTAGAGGTTCCTCCGCCTTCCTATTGTGTAAAGTGCATTCAAGTCGGTTGAAGTTGAAATGTATCTTGTGTCGTCGAAGAGTTCTGCGAAATGCCATCCGTTGTGGGAGAACTTATATACCAGGGGTGCAGCACTGAAGCTGAGGTAAGGGGGTACTTACCAAATGTCATCGGACATTCCGCGGGGAAAAGCACGGGGCGCAGCATGTGACATTCTATAGTTGGTGCGGGCAATCAGTCGAGCAGACGAAGGCCGCTTCAGTATGCGCGACGTAATGGACCGGGCGGAACCACGGGGTTCGGGGCGCCAGGCCGCAAGCAGAGCGGGGGCAGAAGAAGCGGAGTCGTGCGCAGGGGAGCGACAGACGGCTGCGGGGGTCAACGGGGTATAGTAGTCGGGGACAGGCTGCGGTGTGATGCGGGATTGAGGAGACAGGCAAGTAGGGCTCCAGGGACAGTACCGGGGAATGCGGGACATGATTGGGGGGGACTGTTGTATAAATAGAGGGTTGTACCAGGGCTGCGGGTCTTATCTTATCTTATCATTGGAGTAGATAGCTATCAACTACAGCGCATATAAGAAAATCTCATTGTTTAGAGCTCTCTCGGCGATTATTCAGCGTGTGCGGACAAGTGTAACTGTGTAGGGCAACATCAGGACGACAAACGCAAGAGGAACGGTCCCCTTGCTGAGTATAAGGTGTTGCAGGGAAACCAGTTGACTATCCGCTGACAGTGTTTATCCCGCAGAGGAAATCAAAGAACCACCGGAACCAACCAGGAAGAAGGGCAACCTACCATTTCTGTCACCGAGGTCGCCATTATTTCCACACCGTTGCTTCTTCACAGCAGAACAGAAGTTCAACAAGTGAATGTCCGTTTCCCTGCTACCACACGCCGGACACAGTGGGTCTATACTCCTGTTGATACGGAATAAAGAATATTTCAATGTGCAGTGGCCCAACCCTAGCTGATTGACCAGCGAACTGAGAGAAATAGGGAGTCCCGAGGGGACTGGTTTCCTTTTGGATAGGTCCTGCAGTACCGTGCGTCTAATCTTAACCAAGTTGCCTCTGACTTCCAGGATAGGGGTGGAGGGGGACTCCACCGCCTCTTTTGCCAATTTGTCCGCCATCTTGTTGCCCAGGATGTCCTTGTGACCCGGGCACCACACAAACCCAATCGAAAGGTCTGGTGGGAAATTCGCCAGTAACCTAGCAATTTCCATGAAGAACCTTTGACCTGGTTTGGGGGCCACAGGGTCCTTGGTTCGAAGGATCACTCCTTGGTTATCAACATAAAGAAGAATGCGGCTGATTTTAGCCTCCTTGCAGAGAACCTCGGCCAGACCGACAGCGGCAAGAACGCCCGCCGCTTCACATTTGTGATTGGAGATGACTGCCTGACATCCCATAGACAGCGAATTGAAGACATTCTTCCAAGGACAAAAAGCCGCCCCTGCACCACCCTTCTCAGGGTGATAGGACCCGTCACAGAAAATTTCCAGAACCCCCGGGTTAGAAGAGTTTGAAACAACAAGAGACTTAACTAAATTTATAGCCTCCTCTTTGCACGCCTCCATGTTCAGGTACTCAAGCCGTCTTGGAGTCCCTGAATGAAAATCAAAAGAAAAACTGATCAATTCCGGATCCAAGTTCATCACAGCGTCAATTCTTGAAGCCGCCAAACCAACTTGGGCCGCGTCTGCAAATTTTTTCTGGGAGTCTGCTCTGCTAGCCAAAATGAGATTGCGGACAACGTTCTCAGCCTTGATCATGATTATCTTGCGGTAGAAAAATGAAAAACTGGTCTTAGTGATATTGTTTAGAAGGCCCGGGGCTGATGACCTGGAAGTGATGAACTTTGACGATGTAGATTTGAACACCCCTAAGGTGAAAATCCCCGTTAGTCGGTCCACCTTTTCCGCCAAAGCCTTGACCTTCCCTCTGTTCGGTTCCGTTGCCCATATGGCCGCTCCATACGTTAATCTAGGAAAGAGAACTGTTCTGATTAGTTTTACACGATCTGCCTCGCCTGATCCCCACCGAGAGTTCCCAAAAATCTTCAATTGATTAATCGTCTTGTTTGCCTTCTCTTCGAGTGATTTGAAATTATGATTAAACAATAATTTTCGGTCTAGCCATACACCTAGCCACCTCACCTCCGCCAACGACTTGAGGAGTTGATTCCCAAACGGCAAATCACCTTCCGGTGGTTTTCCTTTGGTAAGCCATAGAAACTGGGCCTTAGCTTGATCGAAGATGGCTCCATGAGTCTTACCCCAAAGGAGCGACCTACCTCGCTAATCAACATCCCCCTGGCCGTCGACGGTGAAGTTGAGGCTACCAAATGTATCACATCATCAACGTACCCTATTGAGACTGTATCTACATGCGTGGAAAAGTCTTTATTTAGCAGCGAGTTATTGTAAAGAATATAAAGGATTACCGATAGCGGAGATCCTTGAGGGAGTCCAATATCAATGTTGAAGGGTTTAGAAGTGAAGTCGCCCAGTCGGATGGTGGTTGACCTGTCCCTAAGAAAGTCCGCAATAATCAAGGTCAAATACGTGGGGCACTTGATTTGGAAAAGATATTGAATCAATCTTGCCGGATGAACTGAAGGATACGCCGATTTGACGTCCAGGAATAGGCCTGCCACATACTTGCCCTCCTTCCACTTGGTCTTCACCCAGTGTTCGAGGGCACTCAGCTCTTCAATCATGACGAAGCCACTATCAAAAACAGCATCTGTGATCAGCTTACCAAGATTTGACCTATCTAAATAGCTAAAGAAGAAGCACAATATATATGATACAGGAGTTGATAGTACGAGTAGAACTGACCACTTTTCCAACACAATAACCACATATGCTCTGATCCGAGGACATCTTAGTAGGTCCAACCCAACCTCAAGACAATGCAACCTCGTGGGGATAGTGTTCCGCATCTACGCGGAGGCTGTTTTCCCCAGAGCTGGCTGGGATCCAACTAAAACACAACAGCTTGTCGTGTAGGACTTGGTCGAAGGGCTTTGCCCTCAAGTTGCGGAACAATCACATGTGCGCCAACCTTTGAAGGTCAAGGAGTCACACACTGATCATAACGGTAGAGGAGAACAATAATTTAAATTACATTGACGAAGGGGGACGCAACAAGCAAGGTTTATAAAACAAAAGTCTAGTCTTGGATTCGGGTAAACATCCTTGCGAAGTGCCCGGTTGACTGAGATACGATTTCCGAACGTAGGCCGTGGCAGTGATTGATTGATAGTGAATCATTGGGCGCAGGCAATAAACCTACGGAAGGTATCGCGTAATCCGTGGTTCATGCATTTAAGCGAGAAATTGGATAACCCATCAGGTCGCGCAGCTTGAGTTGTCCTCCCCCTCCTCCTCTAATTTGTAGGCTGCTTTGATGTCCCATTTGCTTTGAGGAGACTTCCAGCTGACGTATTTTGTAAACGTGAGGATTTGTGGGTCTCTTAAAACGAGGTCTAGTTTGTTCCAACTCGGATAGATCGTCAGCAGGGTGGAGTCATCCTCGTCCCCCTCGCCTTCAGATGGACCTGGCCCTTTGTAAACTGCGGGGTCTGATTGATCTTCCTCGCTGGAAGTCATGTAGCAATCCCATCCGCCCACTTCACCGTCCTCCCATCCTAAAGATGGGGTCAAAGACATATGTAGTTCCAGTAGTTGTTGTTCGTTGGAAGTGGCAAGAGTATAATCTAAACCAGGGCGGAAGCGACGAGGGGTTACATTATGAGACGTTGGAATGCACGTGGTGATCAGGTTGAGCCATTTGACGAACGCGCTGCTTTGAAAAAGTGACTTTAAGTTCGTCAGTTGCAGTGTCGTTGAGTTGCAGTCAGCCGCATCGGTCTTCGATAGAGTGAGGTAGCGATGTTTATGCGGTGGTCCTACAAGTTCCCAAGATTTATCCTGGAGACCGAGTTCAAACTTAGGGCCCTGGAACTGTTTGGGATACAATCGAGATTCAGGCTGGTTTTTTGCAAGGGCTAAGAGATTCTCGGCCTCATTGATAAGAATGTCCTGTTTCAGTTTACAGGAGAAGTCGTAGCCGAGGAATCCAGCTAGACTAATGTGGGAATCCCTGACAAATCGCTCACGAAGCCTGAAGATATCTTCGATTTTCAGGAAGCTGGGGTCGATGAATTGACTGAGATACTTAAAATCACCAGAAGCCAACAACGACGCAGGCTCAGCAGGTACCCGAAATCCGGTATCTACCCACAGCAAATCGTCGCCGTCGTTACCTTTCTTCAATTGTCACATCATGAATAAGTTAAAATGAGATATTCATCCAAGACGCAGTGAGGTAGATACTGACCAGTTGCTCTAAACTTGCACCCAGGCTCTTGAGTTGTTTGTCCTCTTGTTCTTTTATCCGAAGTCCTTCTGAGTAGCCCGGTTCATCTTCGTGGGGTAAGTGAAACCATCCAGAAATACTCAGTCGACTCTTTTTCAAGTTGAAAACTTCTTCGACTGAATGAAAACTTTTGCCGGGTTGGACGACGAAAAATATGAAATTATTCCAACTCGGTAAGATTTTACGTGATGGGATCGGCAGTGGTTGCTGAGTCTCGGGGTCGACTGGATAGAGCTCTAAGGAGCCGCCATCTGCCGCTTCCCAGGGAATATCGGGATCGGTGAGGTACAAGATATATGAAACTCTTCTCGTTCCAATAACATCGTCATGATTTAGTAAATCTATTGATTTAGAATGAGCATCAGCATCGCATAGAAATCATCGATTTACGGCTGTGGTGTTTTCGGACTTACGACAACCTTGGCGATAATTGTTGATGGACATATCAGTCTGTTTACCAGATAGAGGCCCGCATGAAGTGACTTGGTGAAGAAATTGGCGGAACTCATTGGAATATAGGGTATCTCTAACAATTTTAACATGCTTCAGCTTTTGTACTTCCTCTGCTGGTAGGCCATCCAAGTTCACCAGGTCGCCTATAATAATGTCAGAAACATTTCAGTTCAATAACAATAATTGGATAGGTCTTCACATCCACCAAGTAGGCCCATCTTTGGCTGGGGTGTAAAATACATGCAGACCTACATACCTGTTTGAAGCACCTGTTAGACCCAAATTTTATGGGTTTCCAAGGTGCAAATGCAGATTGATCAAAAGAGCATTGTGACAAGGTTAAAATTTATGACTTGAGAGCGGTCTGACCTTGTAAATGTCGGTTTCCTTTAGTGAAAATGATAGCCCATTCCTGATTTCATCGCGGGCCTGTCGTAACAGTTGCTCATTGAATATGTTCTTGAGAACTGAGTGTCGATACGGGAGCGATTGGTCGTGTTGGAGCTTGAGAGTGGGCGCCAAAGATTTCAAGAGGCTTTTCGAACTGAAGGCACTCGAGTTGGGCTGACCATCCTCGTCAGCCTCCAGTTTTGGTCGTTTTGGTAGATGAGCATCGTCCAGCGAGCCATCGACACCGGTGCCAACAGAGCTCACATCAATCGCCATTGTGGTTGATAAGATGTGCTGTTGACAGATAGGTTCCGGTGAGCTGCTGCAGACAAGCCTTGAAAGGGAGTGTACAATGAATAGATGATCACAGCGAATTCAAGTTTGTTCCCATGCACATGCATAATGAATATGCAAGGATGAATATGCAAGAATGAATATGCAAGCAGCGCTTCTGTTGCAGGATGAGTGTTCCAACCCTTGTGAGGTTGACAAGGCTGGCTTAGATCAATGGTAGATCGTCTCCCTCCTACCCCCAGGCGCGTGTGTAGAGGAGAAGGCTGCGGGTTCGAGTCCCGTGGTCAGTGCTTTTGCGACTCGGCACGGGGTGCATGAGGAGCGTCAGATGCTTCCATTGCATCCAGTGTCATCGATGTCTTCTGCCAATTTAGAAGAATTTTGCATCCCGTTGGAATATACATAATTACTTCTGGACATCGTGGGTGTGTGGGTCTTGCCTTTGTTTTCGGATACACTGTGTGTACGCTATCCCGACGTTGTTTATGTAGAACATTGGATCAAGTCAAACTTCGTGGAATCTTACTTGCTCTTCGTGATTATGTATAACACTGGCTAATTTCCTATCAAGTGTTGACAATTTCGTAAGCCCTCGAAAGCCTGGAGCTAACGTGAGCGTTAGATTCACACACCCAGTTGCCTTCCTTATCCTCAGGGCAAATGTCACGGTGAGCTATGCACGACCTTGCATGTAAAAGTACGTAAATACCTACCTCATTCATATCCTCAAGTCATCAGATGTTTGGTTGCTCAACATGACTCACTTGCTGAATTATTTTTTCCCCACTTGCTTGGGGGTTAATACAAAGTACTTACATATTTACATATTAATCTTCGGACATGGGTGGGTCATTCATCATATTCAAAATGAAAACAATTAAATATTCATGTATTTATTTACTTGTGTATGTACATGAATACTTCAAAGTAAAAGAGATCTCAAATTCACATTCAAGTGTGATGTTAGAGAATGTAAGATTCATAGTGTGCAATGCCATAGGCCAAATTTCACTTAAAAAAAACATATTCTGTTTTGCATAAATCTCACATTCGTGAATACCGGATCATGTTGAGTCCATTCACAAGTTGATCTAGATACGTAATCGTCCACAAACCCAACCTGATGCAGTTTAAATTGGACATGTTCCTGGTGCGCAAGAAGAATCGATCAGCAATTTAGTGCTGGAAAACTCATGAGGTGTAAAAAAACCTTTCAGTTTTGATTGAATTGATCCAGCGCGATGAATCCAACAGGTGACCTTGAGTTGTGCATTCTATATCGTTTTCGTAGGTGTCAGAAAACTAGTTCATTAGATTCATTAGATAATCTTCCTCAATGTTGAAAGAGTATAGTGGCTACAGCGCAGGCATAAGAGGCAAATCTAAATATTACATTTTTATTCTTCTTCTTGATAAAATTCCGGATAAGGATAGGTTTACAGCTGGAGTGGTTCGTAGGATAAGGATGTTAAAAATACAGGAAATAAAGCTTGCAAAAGGTCGGAACTAATAGCGTGAGCAGGCAGGAGGAGTAAGTCAAGGAGTCGTTCCAAGGTGAGAATAGAGTTTTAGGTTTTGTTTTGGCAAAGGATTTCGAAAAAAAATATCGTCGTCAGTTTCAGCTGAAATAAGTAAGGAAACCCGCAAACGATGATTAAGATGAGCAAATATGAGACCTTCCCATCTTTAACTGTAAAACATTAAACGAGAGTCGAACTCACCCTGAACTGATGTTGTACAGTTTTCATTTGTTTTGGGGATTTATCGTCGCTTGGGTTGACTCCTGTGGAAGATTTTGGCTTGAGCAAAAACAGTTCCATGAAGAGTTCAAAGTCAAGAGATATCCTCACGAGATCACACATCCACCGCCTAGATTTCCAGACACTCCAGAGTGACAGACTAGAGGGCTTTCAGGCTTCTTGGGGGTAGGATCATTTTTGTCGACGTTTGGGATGTTGGAGTTCTTCATTTAGGGAAAGGTTCGTTGAAAAAGGATTAAACTAGCTAACCTATCTGTAGAGAAAAGGATGGGAGATTTACAATGCTTGACTTGAGGAACAGGAAATGGGACTGCCCTTCATAAATATTCTTGGGACTTTGTGCTGTCAAACCAAGTTCTACTTGTAGGTCATCTGCTAGTGACAGTTTAGGAACCACGTAAGAGACATAGAAAGATATATCTATCAAAGATTGTCCGGAGCTTGAGGTAAAGTATTATTCTTTGATTGCTGACACAAAGTGATGTCATAAAATTCCACTTGCAAGCCGAGCCAAACCACCATGCGCAATATGTGAATTACGGAAAGAGTATTCCTTTCAGGAAAAACTATTATAAATCAAGCTGAAGCGGGGTGGATTGTGGGGATTGGATAACTTTCGCCCCAGATAGAGTGGAGCATTTAATTAGGTACTGCCAAAGTTAGAACTCAGATCCCATTCATTGGGAGGGCTACTATTTGCAAATGTTGAGTGCTTCTTGAACTTGCTCTCAATATCACTGTCAATTAAGAGGTTGATTGCAAGTCTGCGGGAAGACCCAAGAGCGGACGTGTAACTTACTTGGATCAATACTCATGGGTACATAGTCATGAACTCATCACCTCAGTCAACAAACCAATAACAAAAGAAACTGTCTTTATGGGTACATGCCCTTGCTAGTTAGCGCACTGAATCCATCCCATAACAGTAATTATTTAGGTAAATTTTGTTTTTGCGACCAGGCAAAGATGCCGGAGATTGGATTCCACTGTCTGTTGGGTGAATACCAGGTTACCGGGTGTAATTTGCATGAGGTTTGGACTTCTGGGGGTGGACATCAACGGATCCGGACAAAGGGGGGTTGGACGTGAGCAAATTTATATTCATGTACGTACAAAATACGTTTTTTCATCCGGCGTTAGGCCACTTAATTTGGTGCATCCCATAAACATCCCCGTTAACAGCGGATAGCACTAGGAGAGCCTCATTATGCAAAAACTTTCAAGATCAGATAGTGCAGCTGACCAAAGGGAAAATTCTTGTGGTTGCGGAAGCACACCAACTATACCAAGCTTATCAAGAGTCTCTTGGGACTTGGTATGTCTAAATTTTAGCGGAGGAAAAGAGTCACTTTTGCTGGTGGACATTTCCCCCGCGTTGAAAATTCCAGCAAATACTTAGCTTTTTCCATTTGTTTTTAATTATTGTTTGAAAACTATGAAGATGAATTTTTCATAAATTTGGATCCACCATGTACCCACAAGAATTCAATTAATGCGTGTGGATCCACAAACCAGCAAGGTTTGAAATGTGAAGCACTAAATGCGTAAATTGTACACATTGTAAGGGATGAATTAAGAGGCCCGAAGAATGGTTTATTCAAGTAATATTATTTGAATCCTAAGATGGATTTTCCAAAAGGTCCTACACAAGGTTGTCTCTGGTTTTACTTCTACTTAGCCCCTATTTGGCAGCAGTGATGTTATCTAATAACCACCGCTTTTTTATAACTGGGCCTCACCCAGGCCCATATTTTATCACTTGCATGTTTGATAAATTTGGAAAGTCATGAGGTTCATTACAACTTTCCTCTCCACTGGGGATGTATGTGGGATCATTTTGGCACCCGTATACAACCCACCGGATATTTTGGCATTGAAACATGGAAGGGCTATGGAATTGTATTCCTTCAATAAAACCAGAAACTAGAAAAGGACAAGAGTAAATGAGAATAAAATTTGATAAGACAATAAGATGAAATAATATCTAACCCAGGTAGATATATGTATCTATATCTCTCTTAAAACCTTATTCTGACCCTTTTCCATTATTAAATACCTCATTCTAACCCTATTCCATTTCAATTTTCTGTCACTGTTTCTTTCTCTCTCTTTTTTCTCCTGCCTTTCTTTCTGTATCACATTCTCTTCATTACTTATCTTCAACCTTACTTCAAACATCAAGATTCAACTCAAACAACTACAACTCAACTTCATCCTCATCTTCCCACATTGACCTCAACCTCACTCTCTTATCTCTATTCTTACCTACCTGTTTCTCTCCTCCCACCTCATCACTTCTCAGCTCTTCAGCCCTCTGTTCTTCCTGGTGAGATTAGACTCTACTATCCATGATATTCTCAACTTGACTAAAATACCATTTCTAGTCTTTCCTTTCTCTCTCTGGACCCCTTTTTTTCCTCTTCAAACTCATCCTCAATTCAATTATCCTCTCTTGTCACACTGTTGGTTATTTCTTCCATCTACTTCTCAATTCTTTTTATTTCTCATTTCCCTCATGTTCTTTCCTCCAGAATTCATGTTTCATTCAGGCAATCAATCATCTTTCAACATTCTTTCATGTTGTGTTTTCAATAATTCTTGGATATTTTTTTATTTTTTATTTTTTGGAAATCAAAATATTCATTCAAGTAATCAGCCTGCAGGTTTTCTTGCACGTTTTTTCCAAAAGATTTTGTCAAAATATGTATTTATCATCTGTAAATATGGGCATCTGTGAGTCATCAAAGCTACAGATATCAATCCCCAAGTTATTTGAATTTAACTAAATTGCTAGGAAAATAAAACCAGACTATAAAAAAAGAAATTAGATCAAAGAGCAGAGAACAAGATGATGATAACAAAAGATAAATAGAGAGAAGCATACCGCTGATAAAAGAGGGGTAGATTTAAAAAGAGGAGGACTAGAAGAAAGAGAAGCAAAGAGATGATAGAAAAGTAGTGACTGGACAAGTAGGGGATAATCAGCTAAATCCACATCAAACAACAGGAAAAGTAAAGAGAGGAGTGAATAGAGAGAGAGAAAGGGAAAAGCAACAAACAGCGGGTGGAGCAGAAGTGAGGAGTTTTTTTACGAGTGGGATAAAGAGCCTAATCTAGATGATTTGATAATAAGATCTTGAGGAGAAGATGGACGGGAATTAGGAATGTGAGCAATGAGTTAATGTGAGTTAATTTGACTTTAAAGTGAGCTGATGTCTTGATGAAGTGGTTTATCTTGAGTCAATCGAGTAGTTGAGACTGGAACTTGACGAGTCTGAGGATTGGTAGGCCGATGCGAGTCAAGTTTTAAGGGTGATTTGGGGGAAACCCCTAATTGACTGTCAAGGGAGGCTCATTGAGTCTTGCTGCAAGCTATGGAGCGGTCATTGGCTTGGGAGAGGAAATCAAGGAGTACACTGAAAATCAGTGAAAACTCAACACAAGTCCAACCATTCCTTATAGATACTTTGGTAAACCAGAACCCCCCCCCCCCCCCCCCCCCCCACTGTGATCCTGGCCCTCTCAAGTGGAAACATGACACAAGTGTCTGCACTTTGTATTTCAAGATAAAAGAAATAAAATTAGTAGGAGGAAGAGGAGAACAGATTTGAATCTTTTGATTCTTTGAGAATGATTGTTGTTATTGCTCTAAGATTAAAAATGATCTCAACCTGGTAAATTTGGCCGCACTGTTCTAGATGATTTTAGAGAGAAGCATCCTCTCCATTCACAAAGTAAAAATTGGAGGGAACACTGAATTAGGTACATAATCATCCCTGATTTTTGGAATTATATTCAGGCTTGGAAAAGGGTAACCTGAAGATGATGATGGTGGATATTTTTGTTTGTTCAGTTCTTTTGATGGTTTATTGATATTCAATTGATGTTTTATTACAGAGAAAAAAGGGGAAGGGGAAAGAGGGAAAGAAATTGGGAGACAGAGAAGTATGACTGTCATATAAACAAGGGTCAAAAAGGGGACTGACTGAAAATACTTGTAGTACAGTATCAAAGAGGTCTTTTTTAGGGTTGTTGTTCAATGCAAACCCCCGGCCATACACCAATTCCAGGGGCACAACCTTAAAGGGTGTGCAGGCTGCATGCCCTTTTTGGGGGTTTGAGCACACCAATGGATGGGTTTGCAGGCCACACACCCATCTACCAGTGCTGTGTGTGACACCTTTTGAAATATGGGTGTGCAGCCACACACTTCTGTAAATAAAAGGGTGGGTGAATTGCATTCCCTTTCTATGTAAATACATATGGGCTATTGGCCATACATACACATAGAAAGGGCATGCAACCTGCACACTCGTTCTATGCATATATGTATGGGAAATAGCTCATACATATATAAATAGAAAGGGTGCACCAACTGCAGAAAATATGAAAACACCATGGTATTTCCTTCATTGTGTTATGTTTGTACAAACACTTTTTTCTTTTTTTGGAACTCTATTGTTGTTTACATCCTCAACAAAGTTCAACACCAGTGTAAAAAACAGAACATCACATATCTATTTTACATTTGGACTTTCTCTTTTTGACTCTGGTGCACAACCCAGTTGACTCTTTCCTTTTTTTTGGAGTCATTCCAACACACCAAAGTGGGACAAGTACTGCTCAAATCAACAGCAAAAACTGTTGAATATTGTGATCCACAGTGTTCCAAATATCAGCACATTGGATAATGACTTGGTAGCCTAGTTGGTAAAGGCAGCACTTCTAGTATAGTGTCTTAGCTTCTGCTAAGGTCGCTGGTTCAAATCCTGCCCAAGTCAATCATTTTCTGCTAAATGTCTGAAAGATGCTTTGTTAATTCTAACAAAAACATTTACAACAGAAGAGGAAACACACACTCATTGGATCCAGCAACCTCCCTGAATTGGCCTTGAGTACATGCAATCCCAAAACATCAGAAAAATCTAGTGATGCAGTCTCTGAACATTCAAGCTTCACTCAATCAATCAAATATCCAATAGGAAATAACAAAGCCAAAATTCAAAATACAATGTGTTGAAAAATCATCTGTCAAGAGTTAAGACTGCTTGAACCCCTCCCAAACTTATTGCCAGGGGGTTTACAATCTAGAGTCCAGGGGTATTTAAACCTCCACTTTGCCTTGATGTGTAAAGTTAGGATTCCTCTCTTTTCTTAATCCTCAACGCTTCCAAATCCACTTTCCACCACTCCTCAAGATCGATCCATTACTCTTCAAGATCGACCCCAAGAATCTATCTGCTGCTCAAACTAGGTCTCACGGTGTAAAGTAATCAACCACTTCTTTCTCTTCGCCTGAGGTTCTCAACAAATCACTTACATCTTCTTTTCTCATCAAGACTCATCTTGATCCTCGACTCATCGACTCTACATCGATCACGACCACCTTTCTCAAATCTAAAACTATTCCTCTTCCTGTTTGTGTCTCGACATCCTTTTTTTCTTTTTTTCTTCTTTTGTCTTTGCTTGTTGTCTCATTGCTAAAAAACTCTTTCACCTTTTTAGTGTCGCTCTATCTTCCTAATCTTCTTCCTTAAACCTTCTGGTACCTTAAAAACTATCAATCATTGTCCTGTGGTAGGATTTCTTTCTCTCTCTTTATTTGTGACATTGTCTCATCTTTTCTCTATTTTTTCTGATCATGTTCTAACTCCTTCATTGTAGTCTGGTTTTGGTTAAAAATTCTTTAGCAATTTTATAATACAATGGAATTATGGCATTCATATCTTTCCAAATCTCAGAAAGATATGATTGAGAAAAAAAATCCAAATTAATCTACTTTCTTTTGAAGTGTAAAACCAGGCACTGCTTGATACAAATTGCTAACACATCCATGTTAGACTTCATACCAGAATTGGAGGCAATACATCATTATCATCATCACACAAGCATACACACATAATTTATTCAACATTAGGCAATGCATACCTAGATCAATGGTTACAGGATCACTCATGAATTCTGAGTTTTTGGGTGTGATTCCCACATTACACAACCTCTCCTTTCACACGATCAATAATTTCTTCCCACACAAAATCTATTAATTCAACTGCAGAAGATTCAAAATCCATGGTTGAAGACTTGTTCATGAGAAAGTGCTTTTCTCATATGGATGAAAAAGTGAGAAAGTACTATGAGCTCAAAAGAACCAATTTTGAGAAATAAAACATGTATTAGTATTTTCTCCAATCATTCTTCATTGCTTCACCCAAATATTTTCTCTGTCAAGTTTTTTTACTCAAAACACAACATGTTTGGAGGGTGAAATATATAAATATGATGAAGATAGAAAAAACATAATTTCAATCAAAAACTTGATTGGTCTCAGTGAAAACTTTGGGAGCCCAAAAATTGTTTGATAGATCATTGCAAAGCAGGGTGTGGATGTTGTAATCATTCATCCTTGGTTTTTTTTCTACAACCTGACTGAAACCAGAATATTGAGAACAATCCAGATTGATGACAGTTGCAGAAGTGGAATAGCCATCATAGACATAATCTTCATGGATTCCTTTCTTGTTTTCAATGATCATTTTGTGTAAAATGACACAAATTGCCATGACCTTTTGAAGATTTTTGTGACTCCATCCATGTTTGGGCAAACAAATTATTGCAAACCACACTTTGAAAACTCCATAATCTCTCTAAAAATATTTTTGTGCAGCTCCTTGCATCTTAGAAATGTGCTAGGGTAGATGATATTTAAACAAACTAAAACATACCATGAACTGATGATAAAGAAAACTTGCCTTTTTGTCAACTCTTTGGTTTTTGGAGATTTTTGTCACTCAAATAGATCAATTGGGATAGATTACATCCACAAATTAGTAACCTTGGGTGTATTCACTTCAATTGATTCTGTATTTCAAAGAAGGTGCCACTCCATTCAAGTTTTTTGAAAATAGGGGAAAGTGATCAAGGACATTGATGTTATTGTGGGAGTCTGGAAGGCCAAAAAATGAGTGCCACATTCATATTTTGTGGGAGGCAAAATCTTTGAGTACAATTGTTGGTCTCTGATTCAAGTTAAATCATCAATACATGTGTTATTGTTAAAAAGATGTGAATTGATCAAAAATCTACATTACCTTTTCTTTTCCTGTGTATTGCCCTACCCATGCAGTTGGGAAGTTTATCCACCCCCAATGCATACAATCCAAAGAGAAAAACATTTCAGGAAATTCCTGAGCCTTCCCAACAGCTATTTAAAGTTCAACATTTCCAAAAGTTGGATATCAAAGGAATATTTTTCCATAGAGTTGGATGATGGAATCACAAAACCTTTTCAAGATTTCAAGTTTATGAATTTTCAAACTAGGCAAATTTCTCAAACATACATTTTAGAAGTCATACCAGCATTGGAGCAAATACATCATTAGAATCACACCAGAATGCATATTTAATGCATTCAACATTAGAAAATGCTTACTTAGCTCACACTATGGGAAAATAACAGATTTTGTGGGCCACAGCATCACCAGTATTTTCACATGAATATTAGATGTTGCACAGCCAAATCAAAGCTGAATATTCAACATTCCCAAACACTCACAGCAACACAGCAACAGATGATTCTGAAGCTCCTGTAAAACCACTTGGAATCAAACTACAGCAGCCTATACCCAACCACCACGGCCTCAATTGACCACCACCTCTACTGCCAACTGGAACAAAACCACCCACTTTGCACCACCAAATCAAATAAAACCAAAACCACCGCACCACCAAATGAAAAACGGAGTGTGTGTCACTGCAAGAAAAACTGGATCAACTGCCAGCAGTTGACATGCAGTATGCTCCAACCAAGCTACCAGTGTATCTCCACCCATTTACATATGCAGCTGTTTGGGTACAGTCACAGTGCAACATGCAGAATGACTGCACATTTAATCTTGGTTGATTCTGTGAATGATCATACTTTAGGATAATATTTCATATGAGTACCAGAAAGATAAAAATACATGAAGATAAAAGGTGAATAAGATAAATAAATTATAAGTACCTTAAGGCAAAGAAAGGATAGGAAAGAGAACACAATAAAAGAGAAAAGAATCAAATAGAAGAAAGGAGAGGAGGACTCAAGTGACAGGTCAGTTGAGGATAAGGATCAGATGAGTGTTGATGTGAGAACCTACAGGAAAGAACAGTCTTACAGGCACAAATGGTTTAAGGTGGGTGAAGAGTTGATTTGGGAAGGGAAGAAAACAAAGCACGGAAAGAGAAAGGATAAAGATTGTATAGTTGGTGAAGAGTTGATTAAAGACAGGAAGAAAACTAAGCACTGTTGCTGGTTAAAGAGGAGTATTGCATGACTGAGTGATTTATTTGAAGAGTTGAATTGATTTAATGTAAATATTTTAATGTGATTTGGTCTTATTCTTGTCAAGGGAAGAAAGGATGAGGAGGTATTTTTTAAGTAAAAATAGTGGTGAGTTCAGGGAGTCAAATCAAAGAGAGTGTCAGCCACAAATATATTAAATTTCATATTTAACATGTAACACTTGAAACTGAAAGCTTAAATAAATAATTATTATTCTTAATTATTATTTATTTTATTTTATTTATGTTGTTACCTTCACTTTCTGAACAGAATATAAATTAGACTTACCAATTTCGACAAATTGTATAATAGTCTAACAGTTAAGAACAGGCTAGAAATATCTTCCTTGAGCAGAAGGCTCTGAGTTCAAGCCACACTAATGACCATACTCAAAATATTATTAAAAATTGTACCCATTTTTTATCAGATATAAAGGAAATTTAATTAAAGAAAATCCTTGAAAAATCAATTTTCAAACACGCAATAAAATGATAAAGAGTCACTTATTGGTATGGCTTTTTCCATGAAAATCCTGGAAAATCCCAGGTTAACCCATAGTAATCTATACTATAAGATTACATACATTTTTAAGTAAATAGTTTATGTAGTATGCATTATATGATTAATACATGTGATTTCAATTCAATTGTCCTGAAGGGAAAGCACTTTTTCAAGCACAAACCCCTAGAGAATTTATTCACATGTACATCTTAGTGAAATAAATAATTCAAACCTGAAATACATATCACACTATTTTTGAATAATGTGAAATATTTGGGTGTTGATAAACGCACGCCAACGCCAACCCGCACGCCAAAGAAAATTGGTGTGCGGGGCCCACACGCCATTTTGTTTTGGCGTGTAGGGTCTACACACCAAAAAAAAAGGGCGTGTGAGACCCACACGCCAAAAATGGCGTGTGGTTCCCACACACCATTTTTTGTTGGCGTGTGGGCCCCGCACGCCAAATAAAATTGGCCTGTGGGCCCCGCACGCCAAATAAAATTGGCGTGTGGGCCCCGCACGCCAAATGAAATTGGCGTGTGGGCCCCGCACGCCAATTCTTTGGCGTGCGCCCCCCTCGCTCACATAATCAAATGGGAGGGACCATTCAATTACGTGAGCGGGGCCCCTCCCGGCTTTTTGGCATGTAGACCCTACACGCCAAAAAAAAATGGTGTGTTGGCCCCGCACGCCAAAAAAAATTGGCATGCGGGTTGGCGTTGGCGTGCGTTTATCAACGCCCGAAATATTTATGGTATCATTTTAATTAAACATGACACCATTTTTCACACCTGATCACAAACAGGGTGATCACTTCCCCCTGGTGATCTTACTCTGATCACAACTGCCAAATAGAGTGTGACAGGGGAATTATTTCATTATTTAAGGAGGGGTTTTCTTCACTAAATTGAATATAAACTCCCCCATCAATTTTAACCCACACATAGATAACCTATTATAAGCTACCAAGGCACTCACCTTCTCCTGTAAGTAATGAGGACGTGTGTTGATAAACACAAGCCAACACCCACCCGCATGCCAATGTTTTTTGGTGTGCGGGGCCTACATGCCAAAATAAATTGGTGTGTAGGGTCTACACACCAAAAATGGCATGGAGGCCCCGGACGCCAATTGTTTTTGGCGTGCGGGTCCCACACACCAATTTTTTGGTGTGTGGGGGGATATGCATACATATCACGTAATCAAACCGGTGGACCTGTTTGATTACATGAGAAGTCATTGGCCAGGAGGATTTCCTCCTGGCTGACAAGGTTATACAACCTTGTCGGCCAGGAGGATTTCCTCCTGGCTGACAAGGTTATACAACCTTGTCGGCCAGGAGGATTTCCTTCTGGCTGACAAGGTTATACAACCTGGTCAGCTGGGAGGATTTCTTTCCAGCCAGGAGGAGTTCCTCCTGGCCAACAAGGTTATACAACCTTGTCAGCCGGGACAATTCCTCCCGGAAGACAAGGTTGTATGAACTCATTTGCCAGGAGGAGTTCCTCCTGGACAACAAGGTCATACAACCTTGTTGGCCAGGAGGAAATTCTCCCTGCTGACAAAGTTGTATAAACTTGTTGGCCATGAGGAGTTCCTCCTGGACAATGAGGTCATACAACCTTTTTGGCCAGGAGGAAATCCTCCCGGCTGGCAAGGTTGTAAAACCTTTTTGGCCAGGAGGAGTTCCTCCTGGAAAAAAAGGTTATACAACCTTGTTGGCAAGGAGGATTTCCTCCTGGCTGATGACTGCTCACGTAATCAAACCCGTCCACCGGTTTGATTACATGATATGTATGTATATCTCCCCACAAGCCAAAAAATTGGTGTGCGGGGCCTACACACCAAAAATTGGTGTGTAGACCCTACACACCAAAAATTGGTGTGTAGACCCTACACACCAAAAATTGGTGTGTAGACCCTACACACCAAAAATTGGTGTGTAGACCCTACAAGCCAATTTATTTTGGTGTGTAGGCCCCGCACACAAAAAAGAATTGGCGTGTAGGTGGGCGTTGGCATGCATTTATCAATGCCCAAGGAGGACTGGCCTTTTTCTCATAAATATTTTATATAGGTAAAATTCCTCAAATCCCCCAAATTAAAATTAATATTACTTGATTTTATTGGAAGAACTGTTTATCATTCCGTTTAACCCTTCTGTGGAGCTTTCTACCCCTCAGAAGTTTGGTAGCAGGGTTAGAACCTGTTTAATTTTGCTACTTAGTGTTTTGTAATGCTCAAGTAAATATTGATACAAACTTATGTTCTTTTATTACACTTTTAAAGTGTCAAGTTCTTTTATTCCTTTCTTTACACGCCACATTTAGTGGAATAGAGTGCAGATTGTTTACAGAGAGTCAGGAGAATGCAAGAGGACCAAGGAGTTTGAGAGGGTTGAGTGAGTGATGTTATGGGTGTAAGCGGGAGTGCTAGAAGAGCACGGGCTTTGAGTTTAGAGGGATGTTGAGGAAGATGTCACATGAATTTTAAAAGATTCACCCTATGAGAAAGTTTGGAGTAACACCACCAGCTTCCTTAGATTTTCTGCATGTCAACTGCAGGAAGTTGAGCCAGTGTTTTTTTTGCAGGGTAATAACTTTAAAAAACATGTGCTCCTGACCTAGAAGAAATCACTTGGGGAATGTAAGAGCCTCAAAAGTAAGTTTTCTTGTTACATTATCTATCGGGACAGGAAAAGAATCTCATGATGAAATTTGGCACCTGTACTGTAGCTCAATGTGCACATTACATGATAGCACCATCACACAATTTGTAAGCAAAATTTGACTTGCACAACCTGTGGAAACCAATTCTGCAACAGCAATTCCCTGCAACAAAATTTGCACCCCTCAAATAGAAGTATATAAAATCTACACATGGCTTCTGAGAAATAACCTGTTGGCATCATTGCATTGAACCACCTCTTGATAACCATAATGGAAATTTTTGAACTCTGCATCTGGTTTAAATTTTACATAATTGGAAAAGATGGACAGCAAAGAATTGGTCACAGCTACTTAAATTGCCAAACATTTATTGGATTCTCTTAGAAAAGTGCAGCCAATCATTGGGCATTGATAAATGCACGCCCACGCCAGGGGAACGCTGGAGTGCAAAAAACACATTTCTCCTGGTAAGGGCGTGCAGGGATGGACACATTGACCGGAGGGAAATCCCTCCGGTAGGAGGCCACACAGACTTGCTAACTGGAGGGATTTCCTCCAGTTGGAAAGGCTATACAGACTCTTTGAACAGAGGGATTCCCTCCAGCCAAGGCGTGCAGCTGCTGTGGAACCACTCTAGGGGCAGAATAGAGCTTGGAAGGGATATGTATAACTAAAGTAGTACTGATTTAGTTTATGAAAAAGGTGCTGATATAAGAGCTTCCTTCCTGACTAATGCTGATGGGAAGAGTGTAAAACTAAGAATAAAATAAAAGGTGTGGCTTTTCTACTTTAATCTTAGACTGACTAGTACTTATGAGCTGATTACTAATACCTCTAAGGTATGGGAAGTGAGGAGGATTTGTGAGGGACAAGTGTTACATGTACAGGGTTAAATGGAAATAATATCTAACACCAGGAAAAAACAATGATCACTTGGCTACAAGTGACACCTTTGTCTTTTCTGATGTCACTTGTAGACAAGTGATCATTTTTTTTCCTTGTCTAAGTGTCTGGGTTTAAATTGTCTTTGATGAATTTGAATCTAATATTGGGGGTAAAAGTTCATACAGGTTTTATGGGGTAGAAATTTCATGGGGGTGATAAAACAATATTGGTGGAGTATATATGTGAGAAGGCCCTTCAAGACGGGAACAAATGATGAGCACAGTATTACAAGATGTGATGATGACCAGAGGCTAAAATAGTATTAGTGAACAACTTTTGAGGTTATTATTTCAAACAGAAACCAGACTAAAAATGACAAAGAAACGGTCAATAAGAATTTAGATACAAAATGACAAGATAATCAATCAGAAATAGAGAAAATTTACCAAAAGCAACTGGCATAAAAGTAATGTAAAGTGGAGGACTTTTAAGGTGAAGACAAGGAAGAAAAAGATAGTCTATTGAGGAGAAAGGAAGATTGGTGAAAAATGACAGAAATCAAGGTTAATTCATCAACAAGCATAATAAGAGAGAAGGAGAAAAAAAGGAAAAAAGGAAAAAAGAAAGAAAGAAAAACAGCAGATAGTACTATATTAGACTATAATTAATGAAGATCAAGATGATATCTTGGGCTGATGGATCAACTTTGAAGCAAACAGAATCAGACCAAGGGGGTGAGTGTTTTTTGTATTTGATTTTTATCTGAAAGAAAAAAACTTTACAGATTGCAACTGGTGATTTTGACGTTAAAGATTGATATCTTGAGAGCCGAGTAGTGATTTTGTTGTTCAAGATGGAGATCTTGAGGATTCAAGGATTTTGAGTAGTTGAGAGTTGTTGAAGAGGGAGATGAGCAATCAATCAAACTGGGATGGATTTGAGTTGAAGTATTGATGATCATCCAGTGTTCATACTTCAATATTGGCACAGTTCAACTGAAATCTCAACAATTAGTGATGAGCAAAAGACTAAAATTGTAATAGTGAAGTGAAATGATGTAGTAATTATGAGCATTTGTTTCATTTTATGTAAGATATTGGTTTTGCTGAATAATCTGTCTTGGATGATGTAAGAAATCAAAAAGAAAAGGAAAGAATGTAATAATGAAGATCTATCAAGGCTAATAACTTCTGATCCAAAAGGAAATCAAGGGTGGTTTGACTGAGTGACTGGGGGTAAGTTAAGGTGTAAAATCTGATTCTGGAATAATAATGATGTATATATGACTAGTTCATAAGGTATTGATGGGATGAAGTGAGTGGGAAAAGGATTACCACACCACATGCCCTTCCCAGGAGGGGTGTGTTTGCATCCTGGGAAGGATGTGCCCCTGGAATGGGCATGCCGCCAGGGGTGTGCGTTTATCAACACCTGTGAAACAAGGACAGCCCATCACACCTACATGTAAGATTACATAAGCAAACCTTGAAAATTTTTCAAGTTTGTATATCCTCCCTTACACAACCTTACAACACTCAGAACCACTACGCCAGGAACCCAAGGATTCAACCAAGTTACAGCTCACCAGTCTAACCAACAAAATGCCTATTTCACCCAGTACTTCAATTATTTTCAGTCAGTCCCCTTTTTGAACCTTTCTTCTCTGACCGTAGACCTTCTCTGTCTTCACCCTCTTTTCCCCTCTTTCACTTTTCCTCAACATTCAATCAAAGAATCAGATGAAATTCTTCAACAGGTTACCCTTTTAGAACCTTGAATATAAGTCTAACAATCAGGGCTGATTATTTTACTAATTAATTTTTCCCTCCACTGTTTCCTTTGTGTGTGAGGAGTCTGCTGCACTTCTAAATAATCTGGCACAGCTTGGCCAGCTCTTCCAGATTGAGCTCATTTCTGTAGTGGTTTGTGAGAGAAACGCATATCTATTTAGCAAACTACTACGCTGGAACCTCATGTTCCGGTGTCTAGTGAGCTGCGGATGGTAACCCCGTAACTGGGTTACAACAACCCCCCCTCACCTAGCCACCGGACATAGAGATAAACAGCGGGAAAAAAAACTAAATACAAGCTGATAAGAATATGAGAGAAAATAAACATAAAGAAGAGACAGGTAGAAAAAAGAGAAAAGAAAAAAACAAAATGAACAAGAGTTTAGAGAGAAAGAGAAAAAAAATGTCAGTTCCCCAACAGGTGTTTCCTCAGACGCTCAAAAGGTTCCCGCGTCAAAGATTTCGTCAGTATATCCACAAGCTGTTTGTCAGTTGGCACCCAAGTCAACTCCGTTTTCTTCTCAAATAAAGCTTGATTAGTGATGTGGAATTCTCTGTAAGTATGTCTGGCCCGTTTATTCAACGCATCATCAGTCCCAATCTTAACTGCTGACTGATTGTCACAGTACAGGTTACCTTTGAAGTCAACCCGCAAAATGTCACGCAACAAGTGACGGACCCAAAGAACTTGTTGTGTTGCTATTCCTAGGGCCATATACTCTGCTTCACACGTTGATGCGGCGACCGTCGCAAGCCGTCAAGAGGCCCACAGGATGGGACAGCCTAGGAATGTTAAGAAAACTCCATACGTGGACTTACTATGCTCTCCTCCCCATGACGCATCACAGTAGAATTGGAGTGCTTTTGGTCCTTTGACGGGGCGTAGGGTCATCGTCTTCTCTCTTGTTTGCGCCAAGTAATTCACAATATGACGTACTCCCTTCCAGTGGCTTGGTCCCTGTGACGCTGAGAACCGTGATAAACAATTAACCGCAAAAGAAAGGTCCGGTCTCATGCCCACGGCCAGATAGCTGAGGGACATAACAATAGATAGGTAAGCGGTTGAGGAAGAAGGGTCTCCTTCCTTTTCAGACGTGATGTTCAGGTTATCAGGCAGGGGAGTCTTTGCCGTAGAAAAACCATCCCAATGCAGATCCAAAATCTCATGTACCAGTTGAAAAAATGCAAACAACTAGAATTCATTTCTTCTGATTAGATACTGTGACAAAGTGACTAATAGCAATAGAAAACATGTAGATTCTATAATAAAAAAGAGTAGATTTGTTACCTAGAAGCAGTTCAAGATTTATGCCTTGTCTGGGGATATCTGTTTGTCCTTTGGACTGGGATCTTTGATTGATAGTGAGAAAGAGATTTCAGATAAGAGAGACGAAAAGAGAAATGTAGCCGAGTTGAAATATGTTGTCAGATTGGGTGAGATGAAATCGTCGAGTGAGAAAACAAGTACAGAAATGTTGAAGAACAGCAGCAATCTGTCTGTCTCATGCAAATGGTGCAAGTCTGGTTAGCGGAACGCTTGCCTACTATTCTCTTGTTCTAAAGACCGAGCTTGACTTACGTTAGTTGTTCTGACTACTAACGTATCAATATTCGCTTTTTGGTCCTGTACGAGTTAATCGCTTCTGTGTCTGCATGAACATTAAGCTTACCTGTAGTTGTACTAGTCAAGATTCTTCCTAACAGTGTGCTTAAGGAGCTTGATCCAATTCTATTGACGAGTGGTCTCAATGGTCTGATTGGTTCTGGTCTATCTGGATCTGCTGAGTTAAGCAATATGTTTTATCAGCATTGTCTATAACCATCTAGGTTTAGGTTTTAGATCTGGACTGCTGGAGGGCTTACCTTTCCATGCAGCTGGGTCTAATCTTGGCAGCTTCCTTGGAGGCTCTAGCTGCAAGTCTGTCTGAGCTGGAATCTTACACCAGTTTCCCTTGGTCGAGTACAAAAGCATCAGAAGTCTTTACAATGTTTACCCCAACGATAGAATCCAGTTTGCTGCTCCACTTGATTTCCAACTTCCCTTCCAGGGAGGCTTCAAGTTTCTTCAAGATCGCTTCTGAGTCGCCCGTGACAATCCCATCATTTACATGAATCCAAATGACCCCTGCTTTCGATTTTTCCTGAAGAACATACAGGCTCAAGTCGTACTGACTTGCCAAATACCCTAGATCAAGTAATATTCCTTTTAGGTGAAGCCACCAGCAGTGTGCTGCCTGCCGCGTTCCATAAAGGGCTTTCTTCAGTCGGAGTCCCTTGCCCGGTTTGAGGGTCATGCCTTCCGGAGGTCGGATCCAGATCTCCTTGTCTATATCTGAGTTCAAATATGCGGCGACAAAATCAAAAGAGTGGACTGGCCAGCCGTAAGCTGCCACCATTGTTAGTACGAGACGCATGGAGACAAAAGTAGCCGTCGGCGCAAATGTCTTCTTAAAATCTACCCCTTCTACCTGTGTGAAACCCTTTGCTACATAGCGTGCTTTGTAGCGGGTGACGGTCCCGTTAGCTGCAGTTTTAATAGCAAAGACCCAGCGTCCATTGAGTGCTTTCTTGGTGGTGTCCATGATCCTGACTTCCCATACTCCTTTTCAATCGAGGTTGCCTAATTTTTTTTCGGCCGCCTTCTTCAACCTCTCCCATTCGTCCGACTTCAGTGCTTGTTTGGATGTCTTTGGGACCCCTGCCGAGTAAAAACCGCAGTTCCTTATCACTTCATCAACAAATTCTTCCTCCTGTGCAAAGGCTATCTTGTGTGAGAAGTCTCCCAGCAAAACACAGTTAGTTGACGGGTCAGTTTTAAGCGGGGACTGTATGGTAGACTTGACTTGATCTAGGGTCAGCATTGTCTTCCCCGGAAAGCACTCAAAAGTCGCCCAAGCTGATGACACAAGACTGTCAGATTCTGGTACCCAAAAAAGCCAACCTTTGCTGTTGCTTAAGTGCGCAACTACATGTGCTTTGAAGGCACGGTCAGCCAGCTTGGTCCTTTTCTCAGGTGGTTGAAGGACATATGCTACACTACCAAAAATCCTAGCTACATCCAATTGTGGCTTCCGCTTGAAAAGCGCCTCAAAAGGGGTGACCTCGCCACTTGACTTGTTCGGTAGCCTGTTGAGTGTCCAGGATGCCCACTCAAACGCAAATCCCCAAAATTGCTGTGGTAGGTTACTGTCACCTAGCACCGTCCTTCCCATCTCGGATACTGTACGTTTGAACCGTTCTACCACACCATTCTGGTAGTGATGGTACGGTAGGCTCCGTTCCTCCCTGACGCCTCTGCTGCCTAGAAAATCTGCGAGAGCCTTGTGTAGCCGGGCTACAATGAGGCTAAGCAACAGGCGCACTGTACGCGCAACAGTGGGCCCGCTACGCTAACAATAGCTGTAGTGTAGCGTAATGTTAGCTTTTGTCGCTACGCTAACACCAAGTTACTGTTAGCTGAAGATTTTTTCAGCTAACGCTAAAACAAATTTGTTGAAAAAGAAAATAGCGGGTAGCGTAGCGTTAGCGACATCAAAAAAAAAGTTAACGCTACAGAAATTTCCTGTTAGCTGATTGTTAGCGGTGTTAGCTGGAACAAACGCTACGCTAACTGTAAGCGTAGTGTTCTTTTCAGCTACGCTAACTGTTAGCGTAGCGCTCTTTTCAGCTATGCTAACTGTTAGCGTAGCGCTCTTTTCAGCTACGCCAACTGTTAGCGTAGCGCTCTTTTCAGCTACGCTAACTGTTAGCGTAGCACTCTTTTCAGCTACGCTAACTGTTAGCTTAGCGCTCTTTTCAGCTACACTAACTGTTAGCGTAGCACTCTTTTCAGCTACACTCACTGTTGGCGTAGAATTCTTTTCAGATACACTAAATGTTAGCATAGTTCCCTTTTGCAGTGCACTAACTGTTAGTTTAGCGCTACAGTAACTGTTGGTTTAGTGCTATACTTGTGGGAGTATAGCAATAATTTCTTTTCTTGAGGCATTGATTCTTTCAAATTAATATTTTCATGAATCCTGTTGAAGCATTTCTTTTCCAGCTTTACTTGCTTCATTTGAGTTAAATAAGCATTTCTTCTCATTCTCTGATGGGCATTCTGATTACTGTTCTGGGCAATTTCCATATGAGCAAGATGTGTTATTCAATTGAAATTTGTCCAGGCAGTAACCATATTTCCCAAAGCAATGAAAGAAATGCATATCCAAACATTGGAAAGAGAAAAAATGGAAAAGGAACAAACAGTTTTTTTTTTGGAAAAAAATAAAATAATAATAATAACAATAGAAATTTAAAAAAAAAAAAAAAAGCTGTTTTGATTGATGTAGTTGCACAAGTACAGGAGTTAAAACAGCATTTTGATTGATTTACTTGTGAAAGTTGAGATTTTTGATCGCTTGACTTGCACAAGTACAGGATCTATAATTGGGCAGAATGGACCAACTTTGGCCTCAGACAGTGGAATTTATCACTCCTGCTATACTATAAGTAACTGCAACATGCCTAATCAGTGTCACCCTCATTGGTGAGTAGGATTTTTAATGAGGGTGACATTGATTAGGTATGTTGCAGTTACTTATAATATAGCAGGAGTGATAAATTCCACTGTCTGAGGTCAAAGCTGGTCCACTCTGCCCAATTATAGATCCTGTACTTGTGCAAGTCAAGCAATGGTAAAACAAGCAGGGATGTAACCACCCAAAAAATTTTGTTCAGACTGTTCAATCAGCTGGCTGTGGGCCAACACTTTGCACTATTTGAGCATAGTGTAGTGGGAAAAAATTAAGCTAACAGCTAACATTTTGCAGGAAAAAATTCAGCTAACAGCTAACATTTAGTGGGAAAAAATCAGCTAACAGCTAACATTTAGCGGGAAAAAATTCAGCTAACAGCTAACATTTAGCGTAGCGTAGTGTAGATCTGATGCCGCTACGCTACTGGGAACTCCAATATGTGTTAGCGGAAAAAAAATTACGCTACTTGTTAGCGTAGCGGTTATTTTCCAAAGCTAACACTACAAAAAAATTGGCTGAAAGATTTCTCGCTACGCTAACTGTTAGTTTAGCGGAGTGTAGCGTCAGTGATGAAATGAGGCCTTTTGAGGCAGTGAGATGATTGTGTTTTGGGCTCAAGCAAAAAAGCTCGAGACCTGAGGGGAAGACAAGAGGCCCAAAAAGGGCTAGGCTGCTAGCTTGTGGGGAGGAAGAAGGCTCCTCACTACAAGAGACGGGAAGATGGTCTCAGGGAACTGACGCAGAAAGCAGATGACTTTATTTCTTCTCTATCTACAGCATATATACTATAGTGACTAGGGGACAGTCTGTGGGAAAGAAGGTGTAATGAATATGCATCTGGAAGAAGGAATGTGAGTGACACATAGTGGAACGTGAAAGGAAAGAAGACAGAGACATGAAGTTTCAACAGTCAGCTAACGCTACAAATTTTCTGGCAAAAAAAATAACCGCTATGCTAACAGTTAGAGGTCAAATAGTGTAGCGTAGCGTAGCGTAGCGTAGCGGCCCACTGTTGGTGGGGGTTGATAAATGCACGCCCCCCCGGGCACGCCCACGCCCACGCACGCCCTTAAAAAAAAAGGCGTGCAACCCGCACGCCTTTTTTTTATCGGCGTGCGTCCTGCACGCCCATCCTTGGGCGTGGGCACGCCTGTAGATGGGCGTGCAGTTCGCACGCCCATCTACAGGCGTGCGACACCCCCAAGGAGGGCGTGCAGCCGCACGCCCTGCCGGGGAGGACTGCAAGCCCCTCGGCCGGAGGGATCCCCCCGGTCGAGGAGGTTATACAACCTCCTCGACCGGAGGGAATCCCCCTCCGGTCGAGGAGGTTATACAGCCTCCTCGACCGGAGGGATCCCTCCCGGTCGAGGAGGTCATACAACCTCCTCGGCCGGAGGGGGATTCCCTCTGGCCGAGCAGGTTGTATAACCTCCTCGACCGGAGGGGGATTCCCTCCGGTCGAGGAGGTCATACAACCTCCTCGGCCGGAGGGATGCCCCCCGGTTGAGGAGGTTGTACAACCTCCTCGACCGGAGGGGGATTCCCTCCGGTCAAGGAGGTCATACAACCTCCTTGGGCGGAGGGATGCCCCCTCCGGTCGAGGAGGTTGTATGACCTCCTCGACCGGGAGGGATCCCTCCGGTCAAGGAGGTCATACAACCTCCTTGGCCGGAGGGATGCCCCCTCCGGTCGAGGAGGTTGTATGACCTCCTCGACCGGGAGGGATCCCTCCGGCCGAGGAGGTTATACAACCTCCTCGACCGGAGGGGGCATCCCTCCGGCCGAGGAGGATGTATGACCTCCTCAACCTCTCGGGTCGAGGAGGTTGTATGACCTCCTCGACCGAAGGGGGATTCCCTCCGGTCGAGGAGGTCATACAACCTCCTCGGCCGGAGGGATGCCCCCTCCGGTCGAGGAGGTTGTACAGCCTCCTCGACCGGAGCTGATGTCATGCGTACATTGTTGTGTACGCATGACATCAGCATGTGTATAGGCAGGGGCGTTCCCCCTGCCTATATACATAGAAAGGGCGTGTTGGTCGCACGCCCTTTTTATGTGTATAGGCAGGGGGCACGCCCCTGCCTATACACATAAAAAGGGCGTGCGGTTCGCACGCCCTTTTCTGAACAGGGCGTGTGACCGCACGCCTGAAGTCTCGCACGCCGATGGGCGTGCAGCCCCCACGCCGATAAAAAAAAGGCGTGCGGGCAGCACGCCTTTTTTTTTATCGGCATGCGGTCGGCGTGGGCGTGCCCGGGGGGGCGTGCATTTATCAACCCCCACTGTTGGTACACGCTAAGAGTTCCCGCTCTAGGCCATTACAGGCCAAGAGTAAATGGAACCGACGCCCCCTGCATATTATACGCAGGGGGATGATTCCTTCCAACCCCTCTTCTATCTAGTTCAATTATGCTATGCCACATTCTCATCTTGATTCACCTGTATTGTAGGATCTCATAAATCAAGGTAGTTTTCTAGTTGTCGGCCCTATTTAAGAAGGGCCTCTTGTCTATGTTTTCATCATCATCCATCTAGGAAAACAAATCATATTCAACTACCTTTCACAGCGTTGCTGTGTGTAGCTTTTTCTCCGCCGCAGAACCCCCTTTTTCATAGTCCTGTAACCGCCCCGTTACAAGTGGTAGCAAGTTCTTTTTATGTTTCTTGACGATACATAAACTCCACCGCCAGGCACCGTTTCCACCTATACTCATTGATAAAGAACCGATTTTAAAAACCTCTTATAATATTTTAATTAATTCTCTGCGAACCGCGAGAAAAACGTACAAGCTAAAGGTCTCTTTTTTCTGAGCAAAAGTGGATGTTGCCCCGGCTGGAGTTTTGCCCAGTCTATTGTTTACTGGACCTCTGGGGCAGGGTTCTGTTGGCGTCAGTAAACCACGCTAGAGTTACGTGGCCACTGACACGTTGTTTTCTCTTTTTCCTTTAAATTCTTTGTTTGTCATCTGTGACAGATGCCGGTTGAACGTAGCCCTACAGGAACGCAGAAGCAGCTACCTGCGGTTGGCGGGGAAGTTGTCCCGCAGGCTCCTCTGGATGGCGTGCATTATTTGACCGTAGAAGTTGCCAAGATGAACGTCGCCGAACGCCTTTGGTATGACAATCATAGAGATTGTCCCAAATGCCAGGAAGATCTTATTGGCTACAACAAAGATGTAAGCTTTTCTGTTACTCATAGTAGTGAAGCTGCCATGTTGTTGACCCAGTTGGCTGGGCAGATGAACATCGATGGCCCAGTAAAACTGGAGCCGGAAGAGAACAGGTGTTTCAGTCCCACCCCGCCGGTAGCGCTGAAACCGCTGAAGGTGGTGTTTGAGGAGGACCCTCTCAAAGTCCTCAAGTATTGGCCGGAGGAGCACCCCAAATTCAAAGGGGCCCCCGGTGAAACCGCTGTCACGTGGCTCAGCAGACTAGCCGTCCACCTCACCAACCGCCGTGCTCACCCAGATATCTGGCACATTGTTGCCGGGTTGCGCTTAGGAGGTAAGGCGTCAGACGACCATTGTGACGCCGCGCTAGATGGCTCAAGGCCCCGTGACTGGGACAAGTTTAAAGAATGGCTACTAAGTTTAAGCCCTTTAGGGACCAGCCCGGCGACTGTCAGCCACCAAGATATTACATGTATTATGTAACATGTAATAATGTAACATGTAATATATGTAACATGTAACATGTAATACTTGAAAACTGCAAGCTTGAATAATTATTATTATTCTGTATTTATTATTTTCATAGTCTGAACAGAAGGGAATTTAGACCTTTTCATTTTATCAAATGGTACAATAGTCTAACAGTAAGAGACTGGCTCAGTAATAACTGTCATTGACATAAGGACCTGAGTTCAAGCCACACTCATGACCACATTGAATAAAAATCATTTATTTAAATTATATCTATCTTTTACTAAAATTAAGTTATAGTTTAATTTATGAAAATCTTTGGAAAATTAATTTTCAAACATGCAATAAATGGATAAAGAACCATTTATTGGCATAGTTTTCTTCATGAAAATCCTGGAAGATCCAAGATTAACCCATAGTAATTCATAGTATAAAATTACACATGAATCAGGGTAAATCTTTATGTAAAGTATATTAATTATGCAGTAAAGACTTATAAATTAAATCCCACATGTTTAACTCTCCAGAGCAAGCGCTTTTCCAAGCTCTAACCCCAAAGGAAGTTGCATGTACATGTGATTAAGAATTACTTAGTTTAATTAAGAAAAATAAACATTAAATTAAGTTAATTAATATACATGGTGACATTTTAATTAACAATGACACCATGCTTCCCTTTTTACCACGAACAGGCTGATCAGAATCACCTGTCAATATTGCCCCAATCCCCACTGACAATTAAATTGCAGAGGAATTAATACAAATATTTTATTATTTAAGGAGGAGGTCTCTTCACCAAATTGAAGATATCCTCCTCCCATCAACTTTAACCATTACTAGATAACTTATTATAAGCTACCAAGGCGCTCACCTTCTCCTGTAAGTAAGGAGGACTGGCCTTTTATACTTATAACTATCTGTAATAGTTAGAGTTCTTCAAATCCCCCCAATTAAATTAATACTTCTTAATTTAATTGGAAGAACCCTGTTAAAGTCTGGTTAGCCCTTCTGAGGATATTTATTCCCATAACAGAAGTCTGGCAGCAGGGTAGTAACCTGTTTTTTTTAATACTTAGTGTTTTTAACAAAACACCAAAGTAATATTGGTTATATTTATTTTTATTACACTTCTTTAAGTGTAAGACCTTTTATTCCTTACTGTACACGCCACTATTTGTGGAATAGAGTCCAGTTTGTTGACATTTGGTGTCCCAACAGTGGCCATAAATTATTTGGCCTTTCAAAATTCAACTTATTAATTTTTTTTTTTAAAAAAAAAAAAATTCGAAAATTTTATAAAAAAAATTATTCTTTATTATTCCTTATTTTTTCTTATCAAAATATTTTTTTTGAAGAGAAAAACATCATAACTGACTTTTTGTGATTTGATCCTTATTTTTTGTTACAGAAAAAAAAAAAAACCAAAACTTATACTCAAAAAAGCGGATTCTTCCTTAAGAATCAAATCATTTATAGTCAACCTTTTCAAAAATCATAGCTCAATCAAAACACAACAAAAGTTCGTTTTTTCTACATCAAAATTTTTGTTAGAATCAACACTTCTCACTAAAAATACTCTTGTCTTTAGTGTCCGAAGTTTACGTTCCCAGAGGTCGTACTTCTAACCGTCGATCTCGTTCCTCTAACGACCAAAATAGAGCCCCTGCGGCTCCAAACGAAGACACTGTGATCCCTGACGCGGCTCCTATACAAGTTAGAAGCTCCCCGCCACCCAGTGAATCTAGGAGAGTCACCGCTGATACGTGGACTCCCATAACCACTCGTACATTACACATTTATTACTTTTTATTCATTTTCGTCGCAACGAAAACATACTAATCCATCTACACTTGCCTTATCATGCCGTCTAACAGAGACCCCAGCCCAAATAGCGGAAAGAGACGAGAGTCAGTACCTTCTTTCCGCGTTAGTAACAGACTAGCGGGGAAAATTGCTAATTTCCCTCCGCTTGCCCCTAGTACACGCAAGCTTAAATCCAGCAGCCCGCTTGATATTGGAACAACATCAAGCCAATTTCCGCGGCTACCAGGAAGCTACGTGGGAGGAGGAGGAGATGAAAGATCTCTTCCTCACTCAAGCTTTGGCGACGCATCGCAGTTTACAGAAAATACTGGGGACGGGCAAAACCTTGATCTTGACGGAAGGCTGGAACCCCTTCGTCATAAGGAGGGCCCAGCGTCAGACCCAGGCCAGCGAAGCCTCGAGCAGCCAGCCGGCCGAGACGCCGAACACACCAATCACGGTGACTTCCACCGAGATAGCCCACGAGCCGCCAGCCCGCAGAGAGTTAGTACCAGCACCGGCTCCGCCTCCGTTGCCGCCAGCGCCCCCAGCGCAAAACAACAGAGCACAGACCAACCGAGCTCAGACCGGACCAGAACGTCCAACCGAGCATCGTCGAATGTCCAGACGAGAATACAGGAATTCGGTGTACGGCGAAATGTTCCGCCTAGCGCGCCAAATACAAGGCACGTACCAGTACATTGACCACTCTCGCCAAGAGCAGAGAGCTCAAAACAACCAACAAGAGTAGATACATTAGTAACAAAAGAATTTTTATTACACACTTTGTCTGATATGTTTCTTCAATTAGAATCAGTTATAGATAAAAATAACATTAAAACTGAAGAGAAAATTGTAGCCCAATCCAGTTTTATAGAAGATGTATGTACAAATCAATCTAGTATTCTTGAAATGTGTAGTGACATTACTACAGAAATACAAAAATACTTCTTGAAAGATGTAGAACCAATCAATGAACATTTAAAACATGTCACTGAGAAACTTGAGAATGAGGTTAAGACTTTAAGCTTTAAAGGCAAAGAAGTAAAAACCATTGAACAAAAAATTGACATGATTATCTCTGATATATCAGAGATAAAAATTAATCAAACTTTGCTTAATAAATCTGTAGAGTCCTTACAATTGCATTCTTCAAATTCTGATTTAAATGTAAATTGTAATCAAAAAATCAGTAAAGATACTCCTTTAATCCCAGAAGAAATTAAGCCTCTAAATCCAAACTTAAATTCTTATGTTACAGTACCCAATTTTAACACATCAAATATTCCTGAAAGACATCTTATTGATGTGGATAAAGAAGTTAGAAAACAGATGTTAGCCTCCATCCCCAAAACATCTGATTGGCCCACTTTCTCAGGGGAAGGAGAATATGACCACACAGAATTCATTGAGTGGATTGACACTCTTAAGTCTGATATAGACTTACATGATAGAATTATTGGTTCTAGGTTAAATCTTTTATTCAAAAACTCTGCCAACCAATGGTATAAAGGTGTTAAAGCCCAATTTGGTCTCCAGTCATGGGAATGGTGGACACAAAAAATTGAACAAAAGTTTGGTAATGCTACTTGGAGAAGAAGGGTACAAAAGGCCTTTTATACTTCAAGATTTGATGCCAATAATCCTTCTGTATCTTCATGGGTTACCAAACAATACAGAAGGATTAAGTCAATTGAGCCTTATTTAAACATTGAACAGATCAATATTAAACTATTAGATTTGTGTGATGGAGAAGTAGCTTATGCTGTTAAATGTGCATTAGATACTACTCAAGCAGACATTAGTACTTTAATTAATGTATTACAAGAAATAGTTGACCAAACTAACCTTGGTAAAAGATCAAAATTTCAGAGCAAACCTTTTGTACCTAATCCACCTGTTGCATCAGATAAAACAAAGAATTATTCTGATGTTAGGTGTACAAATTGTAATATTAAAGGGCATGCAGCTAAAGACTGCAGAAGAAAAAGAGTAGTTAACAATATATCTGAAAACAAAATTTCTGAAGAATCAGAAGATCCAGAATTAGATGAAGAGTCTGAACTTGATGAGGACAACATGGATCCCCAAAATGTTGTTGGAAACATATTTCACATAGATGAGAGTAAAGGAAAGAGTAGTGTTATTAAAATGAAATTAAATGACATCACTGTGAATACTTTACTTGATTCAGGTGCTTATGTATCTTGTGTGGGAACCAGATATTTATCTCAATTAGAGAAAGACTATAGATCTAAAATCGTCAGCCCTGATAATAAAACTTATAAGAGTTGTAACCAAAAATTAAATTATATAGGAAAAATTAATTATGATTTAACTCTTGGTACAGTTACAATGAACATGACATTTATGGTAATGGAAGATATCAAAGCCCAATATTTTATCATTGGTAACAATTATCTTCATGCTTATAAAATCAATCTGATCAATTCAGATTCCAATTATGTTACAATTGGAGATAGTACAGTACAGTATCATTATGATACTAGAAGTTCTTCTTCCTTTAATAATATCATTCCCTTTAAAAACCAAATAAAAGAGGAAGCTCATGTATATGAGAAGCTGTCAAGTGATCAAGTTACTCAGTTGTACAATACCCTGTACATGAATATTAGTGCATTCAATACTCCTAAAGATGAGTTTGGAGCAATAAAAGGACATGAAGTCAACATTCAATTGACCATTCAGAAACCCTTTCCTCCAATATTAAGGAGATCTCCTTATCCTGCTAGTCCCAGAAGCAGGGAAGCTATTAAAGAACACATAGACACTTTATTAAAACTGAAAGTCCTTAGAAAGGTTTCTCCAGGAGAAGAAGTTGATATTACTACACCTGTAATAATAGCTTGGCATAATAATAAGTCAAGACTTTGTGGTGATTTTAGAGCCTTAAATAGTGTTACTGTCCCAGACAGGTATCCTATGCCCAAGATTAATGAATCACTTACAAATTTGGCCAAAGCCAAATATATCTCTACAATGGATGTACTTAAAGGTTTTCATCAGAACACTGTCAGTGTTGAGAGTAGAAAATATCTGAGGATTATCTGCTATTTAGGTGTTTATGAATATTTAAGAATGCCCTTTGGCATTAAAAATGCACCTTCACATTTCCAAAGAATGATGGATGTAGAATTCTACAATGAACTTAGAGAAGGATGGTTGATTATCTACATAGATGATATTATTATTTTCTCTCAAGATTGGGATGAACATCTTACTAGATTAGACCTGGTCCTTAAAAGGGCCATTAAAATGAATATGAAAATCTCTCTGCCCAAATGTCACTTTGGGTTTAATGAACTCAAAGCTTTGGGACATGTAGTTTCTGGTCTTACTTTGGGAATAGACCAAAATAGAGTGGCTGCTGTTTTACTTAAACCAGTACCCACTACTGTGAAAGAACTCCAAAGCTTTTTAGGCTTTATGAGTTATTACAGGCAACATTTAAAAAATTATGCTTCTATATCTTCTAGTCTGACAAAACTCATCAGCCCTAGTGTAGTGTTTGAAATGACTAAAGAAAGAATAGATGCATATAATACTTTGAAAGAAATGTTAACTACAGCTCCTGTACTTTTTCATCCTGACCCCACTCAACCCTACAAGCTCTATGTAGATGCTAGTATGGAAGGATTAGGTGCAGCGTTGCATCAAGTTCAAATTAAGGATGATTTACCAGTTGAAGGACCTGTAGTCTTTATCTCTAGACAATTGAAGGATTCTGAAAGAAGATATGGTGCATCTCAGCTAGAATGCCTTTGTTTAGTTTGGGCTTTAGAGAAATTGTACTATTATCTAGATGGATGCTTCTTTGAAGTCATCACAGACTGTACTGCTCTTAAAAGTCTTATTAATCTTAAGTCACCAAATAGACATATGTTGAGATGGCAAATCTCAATCCAAGAATGGAGAAGTTCTATGACAATAACCCATAGAGAAGGTTTAATACACAAGAATGCAGATGCACTCAGTAGATGGTCTTTACCAAACACTCCAGATAATCCTGCATATGATCAGGAAAATATGGAAAGAGATTTACCCATCATGGGTATCACAATCACTAGCCTCAAAGATGAATTCTTTCAAACAATTGTAGACAGTTACTCCAATAACAAAAACACTACAATCATTGTAGAAGCTCTGAAGTCAGACTTCAAAGACATTGGTATTTTAAATGGTTTAGATCCACCTGGGAAAAGAAAGTTTGATGAAAAGAGATTTGTACTCTTAGATGGACTTCTTTATTATAAAAGTAACCATGCCTGTAGTCTTGTACTTACTTCACAAAATCATATTAATGACATTTTATTTGAATGCCATGATAATATGTTTTCAGGCCACATGTCTACTGACAGAAACCTTGAAAGAGTAAGGTCTGTAGCTTGGTGGTTTGATTGGAGAAAAGATGTTATAGAATACTGTTCTTCTTGTGACAGGTGTCAGAAAGCCAATAAAGCTACTGGTAAAAGACATGGTATGTTACAAGAAATAAATGAACCCAAATCCAGATGGGAAGTCATTAACATGGACTTTGTAACTGGATTACCTCCCGCAGGTAAAGAGAATTACAACTGTGTTTTAGTTGTAGTAGACAGATTCTCTAAAAGAGCAAGATTTATCCCTTGCTTTAAAGAAAATAATGCAATGGATGTAGCTCTATTATTTTGGAATCATATTATTGCTGATGTTGGCTGTCCTTCAGTCATTATCAGTGACAGAGATCCAAAATTCACTTCTGAATTTTGGGATAATTTGTTCAATTTGATGGGTACTAAATTAGCATTTTCTACAGCTTATCACCCTCAGACAGATGGTTTAGCTGAAAGAATGATACAAACTCTGGAAGACATGATCAGAAGATATTGTGCCTTTGGCCTTAGTTATAAAGACCAAGATGGATTTACCCATGATTGGATATCTTTATTACCAGCCCTTGAATATGCATATAATTCAAGTAAACACTCAGTTACTGGAAAAACTCCCTTTGAGTTAGAAAGAGGATGGACTCCTGTTATGCCTGTAACCAGTGTGCTTAGTAAAACAGTACACATTCATCCAACATCTGAATCATTTTTGAATATGATGAATAAAGCTGAGAAACATGCTCAAGATTGTATCAAACAAGCAGTTGACTATAATAAGTCAAGATGGGATAAGACCCATAAAGAAGCTAACATTAAAGTTGGAGAACAAGTATTGATATCCACAGTAAACTTTGCTAACATGGATGGTCCTAAGAAACTTAGAGACTCCTTTATTGGTCCCTTTGTAGTAAAAGCTTTCCATGGCCCAAATGCAGTGGAAGTAATACTGACAGAACCATTCCATAGGAAACATCCAACTTTTCCAATTAGTCTTCTTAAGAAATACATCACTTCTGATAAAGACAATAACAATGTCCCTGTTAAGAAAAATACACCCATTCCACCTATCATAGATGAGGAAAATCTAATTCCTCTCAAAATCATTAATGATAGAAGAATTATGAAAAATAATCAGAGTATTAGACAATACCTTGTCAGATTTAAAAACTCTTTAGCAGATAAAGATAAATGGTTGGAAGCTAAAGATATTAATAATGATTCTCTACTTAGAAGTTATAGAGTAGAAAAAAGACATTAGCCTTTTTTCTCTTTTTTAGTGTGGGTGAGTGTCAGCCACCAAGATATTACATGTATTATGTAACATGTAATAATGTAACATGTAATATATGTAACATGTAACATGTAATACTTGAAAACTGCAAGCTTGAATAATTATTATTATTCTTTATTTATTATTTTTATAGTCTGAACAGAAGGGAATTTAGACCTTTTCATTTTATCAAATGGTACAATAGTCTAACAGTAAGAGACTGGCTCAGTAATAACTGTCATTGACATAAGGACCTGAGTTCAAGCCACACTCATGACCACATTGAATAAAAATCATTTATTTAAATTATATCTATCTTTTACTAAAATTAAGTTATAATTTAATTTATGAAAATCTTTGGAAAATTAATTTTCAAACATGCAATAAATGGATAAAGAACCATTTATTGGCATAGTTTCCTTCATGAAAATCCTGGAAGATCCAAGATTAACCCATAGTAATTCATAGTATAAAATTACACATGAATAAGGGTAAATCTTTATGTAAAGTATATTAATTATGCAGTAAAGACTTGTAAATTAAATCCCACATGTTTAACTCTCCAGAGCAAGCGCTTTTCCAAGCTCTAACCCCAAAGGAAGTTGCATGTACATGTGATTAAGAATTACTTAGTTTAATTAAGAAAAATAAACATTAAATTAAGTTAATTAATATACATGGTGACATTTTAATTAACAATGACACCATGCTTCCCTTTTTACCACGAACAGGCTGATCAGAATCACCTGTCAATATTGCCCCAATCCCCACTGACAATTAAATTGCAGAGGAATTAATACAAATATTTTATTATTTAAGGAGGAGGTCTCTTCACCAAATTGAAGATATCCTCCTCCCATCAACTTTAACCATTACTAGATAACTTATTATAAGCTACCAAGGCTCTCACCTTCTCCTGTAAGTAAGGAGGACTGGCCTTTTATACTTATAACTATCTTTAATAGTTAGAGTTCTTCAAATCCCCCCAATTAAATTAATACTTCTTAATTTAATTGGAAGAACCGTGTTAAAGTCTGGTTAGCCCTTCTGAGGATATTTATTCCCATAACAGAAGTCTTGCAGCAGGGTAGTAACCTGTTTTTTTTAATACTTAGTGTGTTTAACAAAACACCAAAGTAATATTGGTTATATTTATTTTTATTACACTCCTTTAAGTGTAAGACCTTTTATTCCTTACTGTACACGCCACTATTTGTGGAATAGAGTCCAGTTTGTTGACAGCGACACTGGCCAGGGAGTTGGATGCCCTGCAGCAGGGGCCCAACGGAAACCTTCAAACGTTTTACCGCCGGTTTTGCATGTGGATGTCACGGGCAAAGGCTCACGGGTACCCCTTCAACCCGATCACCTGTTTCGTGAAACAACTCACCAAGGGCCTAAGCCGCAAGGTGGGTGAAGAGATTGCCCGGTGCCAAGTTCAGCGTTGTTTGCTGGACATGGACCAAGTTGTAGTCACTGCCATGGAATATGACAGCGTGTACCGTGGCAACGCTGTGGTGGCTTCAACGTCGGGGGGCACAGGCTTGGGCAAACGACAAACCAAGGGCGGAGGTGACCGTTCTGGAAAGAAAAAGTTGCATTGTTCCAACTGCCGGGGTAAAGATCACCTGTTGGCCGATTGTATTAGAATGGGAATTAATTAAGAGGTGGAAAAAGGGGGTCTAGCTTGGAATTTTACTGGGTCTAATGTAACTAGAGTCATTTAGTTAAATACTTGTATTTTCTGTGCTCTCTTTCTTTTTCTTTTCATCTTCTTTTCTTCCTTTACTGTCACCACAGGTTTGCTCCATCCTCACGTCTCCATTCTCCATCCCTGGACCCTACTAACTTAGTGTCCTTATCAGGTTTGTATCCCTTGTCACTTTTCTTTACTAGTTATCTTATACTTGAAATTCATCTTCTTTTCTTCCTTTACTGTCACCACAGGTTTGCTCCATCCTCACGTCTCCATTCTCCATCCCTGGACCCTACTAACTTAGTGTCCTTATCAGGTTTGCTCCATCCTCACGTCTCCATTCTCCATCCCTGGACCCTACTAACTTAGTGTCCTTATCAGCTCAATTATCCATTTAACAGATTATGAGACCGGTCTAGTCTCTCGAACTATCAGACCAGACTTTTTCCTTCTTTAAAATCCCTAAATCCACTCTCAACAATGGACAAATCTAGTTACGAACTCTCTGAGAAATATAAACTAAACGACAGCAATTTCGTCGAATGGAGGTCTCGAATGAAATCCATACTACAACTCAAACACCTATGGGATCTCGTAATTGGCGTTGAAACCTCCGATGTGAAAATTGAGCAAGACCAGTTAAATCGATACCGATCAACTGATGCCATGGCGTTAATATCCATCAACTGCGATCCTATTCTAGTCGGTACACTAATTGACGAGAGCGAAGATAATCCCACAAAACTCTGGAAGATACTGAATGATCATTTTCTCCCAAAGACGATTCAAAATCAAACGTCTTATCTCAATAAAATCTTCACCCAAACGTTCAAATTCTCAAGCATTAAAAAAGAAGCCGAAGATCTGCAAGAAAATGCCAGACAACTAATGAGACTAATAGACGACAGGACTACAAAACCAACAGTACTGTTGGATATGGTCATAGCTATGTGGCTAATTACCAACCTACCTCCTGAACTCCAAGTTACCGGCGAGCTTTTAATAAAAAAATGCGAAATCGAAAAATCTTCTCCTTCAATCAAGAACACGATAGAAGAGATTTGAAATTACCTTCAACGATACAATAATCAGTCTGAAGGCAATCGAGCTCTAGCCATCTCCCGAGGCTTCAATCGATCCAAGAACCTTCCTCCCTATCCCAGATGCTCCAACGGCAAGCATAACCCTCTCACCTCTCATCCCGAAGCCAAATGCTTCGAAATTGTCGGTTACCCAAAACGGGAACAATCCTCGGCTCCCAAAGGAAAGGCGCTCATCACCCCTTTACAAGTCTCCCGAGGAGAATTCATCCTAGATTCCGGCGCTTCCGTCTCCATGGTCAACGATTTCTCTATGTTTGAAAGTATCACCGACAAGTCTCAACCCATTTTCCTCGCTGACGGTCATCGCATATACTCCGAGGGACAAGGCTCTGTCATCATACATGCTCCTGAAACAACACTCACCCTTTAGGATGTCCTATACGTCCCTGATCTTAAATACAATCTAATCAGCCTGGCCACATTCATCAAAAACGGTCATTCTCTTGTACCCAATGGTCTCGGAAAATTCAAAGTGGTGGACAGTGACAACTCAACCACCGTCTCGGGATCGTATAGTCAAGGAAACTTCATTCTGAATCGATCCCTTCCCTCAACTGCCCTAGTTTCCGTCTCCAAAGACAGTTATTTAATCAACCTTCATAACGCTGCTGGACATCCCTCCATCGAATACTTCAGAAAAATGTTCCCTTCAATCAAGATCACCGCTTTTGAATGTCCCATATGCGACATATGCAAGGCGCACTCGCAACCTTTTTCCGGAAAATTCCCTGCCGCAAGTCGCAAGCTGGAATATCTACATATGGACGTCTGTGGTCCGATATCACCTCCCTCAATCTCTGGGAAACGATTCGTTCTCAGAATAATGGATGGTTTTTCCCATTATGTCTGGACTATCTTCATAAAATTCAAATCCAAAGTTATCTCCGAGCTCAAAAAGTTAATTGACAAAATCGAGAATCAATCAAAGGACAAAGTGACCTACATCGTCTCGGACAACGGTGGCGAATTCAAAAACTCCAGTCTAGAGGCCTATCTGGTTTCAAAAGGAATCTCCCAAAAATTTACGGCTCCCTATCATCCCGAGGAAAACCCGTTCTCCGAGAGAGGAAACAGGAACACCATCACTAAAGCCAGGTGTCTGCTAAAACAATCTTCACTACCTGGATCGTATTGGGCCGAAGCCACAAACACCGCCACTTTTCTTGAAAATCGGACTCCTAAGTCATCCATCCAATTCAAGACTCCCTTCCTTCTTTGGCATGAGATAGAACCCAACTCTCAGAAGTTGCATCCTTTTGGATGTAAAGCAATTATGAAAATCAATCGTCCGTCTGGAAAGTTTGGAGATCGTGGCGTGGAAGGAGCATTCCTGGGATACGAGGATGGACATGAGAACTTTAGGATGGTGGAGCTGGTGACAGGTAACGTTATTAGATCCCATCATACTGTGTTTCACGACTCTATCTTTCCTAGCCTCACCCACGAAACATCATCTAATAATTCCTTCATATTTCCTGACACCATAGATGAGTCCCTCTCTAGTCCAACGGATACTCCCGTTGAGCTTTCATTAGCTCAAGAACCAGATGTACCCCAAGAATCCCAAGAAAATCCGGCCTTCCCCGAACTCAAAGATGAGGTGCCGCCACCTGCAAATGAAATCATAGGGGACATTGATACCAGAAACATCCTAACGCACTTGAGAAGAACTGATTATCATGCACACGCTGCATATCTCGAGTCTGAAGATCCTCACAATTACTCTCAAGCAATGTCGTCTACCAATCAAAACAATTGGCGTTCGGCCATAGACACTGAATTGGGGAATATCTCTCGACACGAAGTGTGGGAGGAAGTCAAACCTGCTGAAAATCATCGACCGTTGAGCACTGTGTGGGTTTTCAAGAGGAAAACCGACGCCGATGGTAACCTTACCAAATACAAGGCCAGGTTGTGTGTAAGAGGCTTCAATCAAAGGGAGGGCATTGATTACAACTCAGTGTTTTCCCCTACCGGCCGACTCACATCGCTGAGAATTCTACTCACCTTATGCTGTCGTTTACGTCTTGAGATACATCAAATGGATGTAAAGTGCGCTTTTCTAAATGGTGTTCCCGATGAAGAACTTTACATCAAATTTCCTGACGGGGTAAACAATCCAAACAACAATATTCTCAAGCTCAAAAAGGCACTATACGGGCTAAAACAATCGCCTAGATGCTGGAACACCATTTTTTCCAAGGCTCTCGAGGACATTGGCCTTATCAAGACCAAGAGCGATCCCTGCCTATATTACTCGTCCGACCCCTCCCGGCCATTCTTTCTCTATGTGCACGTTGACAACATCATCTTCGGTGGCACTTGGATCGAAGAGTTCAAATTAAAAATTAATGATCACTTCGAGATGGATGATCTAGGACCAATAAAATACGCCCTTGGAATAAGGGTCACTCAAGAAAATGAGCAAGTCGAACTCGTTCAAGACAAATACATCTCCCAGATGCTGAGTGACTACAACATCCTTAGCCAAAAACACGCGGTTGCACCCCTTCCAAATAACTGGTTGGACTTGAGGGATATCATTGGTAACAACGACTTCGTTCCTCCGTTCAGCTATCGTCGACTCATGGGCAAGTTGCAATGGCTTGTCCAATGCACCCGGCCAGATCTAGCCTTTGCGGCCAGTTTTCTATCTCAATTCCTGGAAAATCCGGCTGAATGTCATTACAAGGCGGCTACTCATGTACTAAATTACGTCTACGGCACTCGCAATCGCACCCTTATTCTTGGCACCAACCAATTGAACCAAGAAGAAAACGAAATTATTGGATTCACCGACGCAGACTGGGGAGGTGGAAACAAGAAACGGTCGTTTTCTGCCTCAATCGTGTACTTCTTTGGCTCAGTAGGGTGGAGGTGTCAAATCCAAAGGACCACGGCAGTCTCGTCCACGGTTGCTGAATACTTCGCCATGACTGAGAACGCCCTGGATCTTCTGTGGACACAGAACATCGTTACTGAGTTAACCCGGTCCGAACCAAAATTAAAATCATACACCAACAGCACAAACTGCATCAACATCTGCAAGAATGAGGTCTATCACCATGGATCTAGAGGACTTCCTTACAAATTATATTTCCTCAGAGACCTCGTGCTCGAAGACCGACTTGTCCTTGAATATGTGCAAACATCAAAATTAATAGCCGATGCACTCACGAAGAATCTTACAGGGGAAAGACTGAAGGCTCACATGGACGTGGTCATGGGAATTGTGGAGTGTAAGAAAAGTAACAAGTGAGGGGGAGTATTAGAATGGGAATTAATTAAGAGGTGGAAAAAGGGGGTCTAGCTTGGAATTTTACTGGGTCTAATGTAACTAGAGTCATTTAGTTAAATACTTGTATTTTCTGTGCTCTCTTTCTTTTTCTTTTCATCTTCTTTTCTTCCTTTACTGTCACCACAGGTTTGCTCCATCCTCACGTCTCCATTCTCCATCCCTGGACCCTACTAAATTAGTGTCCTTATCAGGTTTGTATCCCTTGTCACTTTTCTTTACTAGTTATCTTATACTTGAAATTCATCTTCTTTTCTTCCTTTACTGTCACCACAGGTTTGCTCCATCCTCACGTCTCCATTCTCCATCCCTGGACCCTACTAACTTAGTGTCCTTATCAGGTTTGCTCCATCCTCACGTCTCCATTCTCCATCCCTGGACCCTACTAACTTAGTGTCCTTATCAGCTCAATTATCCATTTAACAGATTGTAAGGAGCCAAAGACAGATTGTCAAAAGAAATACAAGGCGGAACACCCCCGCCCCGCAAAAGATACAAAAAAACACTAGTCGACGTGCAATTGTCTCTGCCGTTGACTCCCATTGTAGTTACTGTGACACCACCTATCTCTTCATCCCGAAATACATTCCCCGTCATAGTTACTGCTGAGCCTCAGGGTAGTACACCCCTCCCTGAGTATGATGCATTGTTGAGTTTTGTTGAGCCCCTCGATGGGGGGACTACAGAGGTGGTTCCATCACCGGAAAAAACGGTTGATGTTGTTTTTGACAGTTTAAGTTCAGTACCGCTGGCCGCCGTGACGGCGGCTGAGGCAAGTACAATTCGTGTTGACTTTTTGCATGAAATAGAAGGGCGCTTGGCCAGGGTTCTTCTTGACACGGGCGCAGGATCTTCCTACGTGTCTTGTTCATTCATTTCCTCTCATGATATCCCCATTTTTTCATTGGCCTCGTCATTCTGTGTAGCGGGGGCGTTTGGGGACAAAATACAAGATAACAGATTAGCTAACATCCACTTTTTGTTTGCAGAAGTAGATTTTGTTTGCGTTTGCAGGGTGGCCCCTTTATCCAGCTACAACGTGATATTGGGTCAAGACTGGATCGCAACGCATGTGCTTTCCACGGATTGGGAAAACAATTTGTCGCGTTTAAGAGGGCCGGGTGGATCCGTGAAGCTTTTTCAACCTAGCCTGCCTGCTACCTCTTTGATACAGGAGACCGTTCTCGCGCCGCTTACGGAGGAGGACGAGGTCATAATCCCCAAGAATCTGAGAAGGCGGGGGACGTGGGAAGGAGCGGGTGATAAGTTGATTGCCCTCACAGAATCAGAAGGCATTTTGGGCCCTCGAGACGAGCGGCCTATTGGTCTGCTGACGGTGTTTGGCAATGGAAAATTAGGAGAGGATCTCCGTGTGCTTGCTGATGAATTCTCTTGTTTGTTTTCGGAGATCAGTAGAGCATCTAGGCGAAAACGTGTTATTGAACACCTCGTCGACACCAATTTATCAGCCGGTGCGCCAGTTGTCACCAGCGCTGCTAGGGACGCTGAAAGAGCGGCTCGCCGGTCTACAGGACGCCGGATTTATCCGGCCCTCAACATCGGCTTGGTCTTCCCCGATTGTTTTTGTTAAAAATCCTTCCTCTGGGAAGGTGCGCTTATGCGTTGATTACAGACAAGTGAATGCTGTTACCAAAAAGGACAGGCACCCACTTCCTGTGATACAGGAGTGTTTTGATGTGCTGCACGGTGCTCAGTTCTTCTCGAAGATTGACCTACAGCAAGGCTTCCACCAGATGCGGATAGCTGAGAAAGATGTGCCAAAAACCGCGTTTGGGACCAAGTACGGTCACTTTGAATGGCTGGTGATGCCTTTTGGTTTGGTCAACGCGCCAAGCACGTTTCAACAAATGATGACCCACATATTGAGGGAATTCATTGATGTGTTCGTCCAAGTCTACCTGGACAAAATTCTTGTTTATTCTGCTTCTGAGTCAGAGCATGTCATACATGTGCAACAGGTGCTAAAAGTCCTCAAGGACAAAGAGCTGAAATGTTCAGGAGCTAAGTGCTCCTTTGGGTTACGTGAAATCCAGTATGTGGGTCACGTGGTGGGTTTCAATACCATAAGGCCCATGAAAGAAAAGATAGAGAGTATCCAAGCTTGGCCACGCCCTACGACGGTATATGACGTCAGGGCCTTTCTAGATCTTTGCGGGTTTTACCGCCGCTACGTCCGGAACTTTGCAAAGATTGCAAGGCCGTTACATGGGTTTTACCGCCGCTACATCTGGAACTTTGCAAAGATTGCAAGGCCGTTACATGGGTTGACTGCGGGAGGGGGGGGGTGGCAAAACGCGAGAAGATAATTTGGCAGCCAGTGCACAACACGGCTTTTATGTTGCTTAAGGAGGCATTGGTGTCTACACCAATCCTGCTGACGCCTGATACGTTGAAAGCGTTCATCATGGAAACGGATGCGTCCGATTTCGCGGTTGGTGCAGTACTCCTACAGTATGGAGACGATGGCCGCTTGCACCCAGTGGCGTTCGAAAGCTGCAAGTTAAAAAAAGCTCAGGTTAACTATCCGGCCCAAGAGAGGGAGTTGCTAGCCATAATCCATGCGTGGAGAAAATGGCATGTCTATTTAGACGGAGCGGTAACAACTATGATTGTTTATACAGATCATGCTTCTCTGGTATATCTAAAATTCCAGAAGCTTCCTTCCAAACGGTTGTGCCGGTGGTTAGAGGAGTTCGCCGAGATGGACATCAAAGTCCGGTATAAGAAAGGCGCTGAAAATGTTGTGCCTGACGCGCTCTCCAGGAGGAGTGATCTATCGCTCGTCGAGGAAGTGGGGGACAAATTAGATGAGACCAATTGGCCTTTGTTGATTCCTTACCTACTGAAGGAGAGAATAATTCCCAAGTGGGTCCCACAGGGACTGGTGCCTTGAGCGGAACAACACGCTAAGTTCTTTGAGTACAACGAGGACAAAGAAACCCTGACCTACCTGGGACGTCCGGGACTGTTAGAAAGGTCGCCGTTTGTCCCCTTGGCACATAGATTTGATCTAATGAGGGCAGTCCATGATGACCTAGGACACAGAGGACGTGATTGCACGCTGCAAGTGCTGCAAGGTCAAGGGTGGTGGCCCCGGCGCTATGAGGATGTTAAAAATTACATAGCCACCTGTGCGCCCTGCCAGGTTCATGAGCGGGCACACGCAGATCAAGAGACAGGTGTCCAGGTACCCCTGCCCGCTGTTATGCCATTTGAGCAATGGTCATCCGATTTCATCAGGATGCCTGAAAGTTACAAGTCAGGCTACAATTGGATTTTAACAGTGGTAGACCACTGTACGTCTTGGCCGGTGGCGGTTCCCATGAAGAACGCTACAGCGGACAAGATAGCTGAGGTAGTGTTTGATCATGTGATTACACCCTTTGGGTTGCCCCGGGAGTTCCTCACGGACCGTGGGTCCACTTTTTTATCCGCCGGCCTTACAGGTTTTTCGGCCAAGGCAGGAGTTCAAAAGCTTAATACGTCGGGCTATCACCCCCGCACAAATAGTAAATGTGAAAGGTTTAACGGGATCCTCGAGAAGGCGCTTTTTTGTCTAAACACAACCAGGGATCCCAGGCGGTGGGAGGATTTCCTCCCCGCCGCATTTTTCTCCACTAGAATTCACACTAGTGATAGTAGTAAATTCTCTCCCTTCGAGCTTGTTTACGGTGTGAAGCCGCGGTTGCTGGGAGATAAACGCCGGATGATTGCTGCAGAGGAGGCTTGTCCTGGGGAGCATGAGCTTGCTACCAGGATAGAGCAACTGAATAAACTCCGATTAGCGGCAACAGGGAACACCGCCATCCGCGCCAAGATTAATAAGTCAGCATTTGATGCTAGGACAAAGTTTGCGCGAGATCTTGATGCGCTAGTAGTTGGGCAGTCTGTCAAGTTACGGAACAAGGAACATACAAAAGGTAGTCCTCATTGGTACGGCCTGTTTGAAATCAAGGATGTTTTACCAAATAACGCCTACATCCTTGTCAATCAGGAAGGGCATGAATATAGCCGCCCCGTCAATGGGAACAGCTTGAAGCCTGTTTGCCTACGTTCCTTGGTAGTGAACGGCATGTGGGCCGCGCCTCCAGCTATCGCACAACGCGAAAAGAGGGCTGAGGCGCGTGTGGCGAAGGCCCTGTTAGAAAAGACCACTTCAGTGGCAAAGTTACTCAAGCCCACGGGGGTCCGGAAGCCAAAAGGCGCTGGGGATGCAGTCCCATTGGCCTCCAGTTCTGCCATCCAAACGAAGCCGCCGTCGAAGCTGCGCGTCCGTTTTAACGGTCAGCTTCTGCCGGAAGGTGCTGGGGCAGCCCCGGTCTAGGGGGGTGGTTGTAGCCGGGCTACAATGAGGCTAAGCGACAGGCGCACTGTACGCGCTAAGAGTTCCCGCTCTAGGCCATTACAGGCCAAGAGTAAATGGAACCAACGCCCCCTGCATATTATACGCAGGGGGCTGATTCCTTCCAACCCCTCTTCTATCTAGTTCAATTATGCTATGCCACATTCTCATCTTGATTCACCTGTATCGTAGGATCTCATAAATCAAGGTAGTTTTCTAGTTGTCGGCCCTATTTAAGAAGGGCCTCTTGTCTATGTTTTCATCATCATCCATCTAGGAAAACAAATCATATTCAACTACCTTTCACAGTGTTGCCGCGTGTAGCTTTTGCTCCGCCGCAGAACCCCCTTTTTCATAGTCCTGTAACCGCCCCGTTACACTTGTTAGCAAACTCGCTGCCGTTGTCGCTGCGCAGAACCTTAACTGTCAGATCTGTCTGTTTCTCAAGTCTGGTAATAGCATCAATGATATATTTGTTAGCATCAATTTTGTTCATCATTATTTTAACCTTGTTGTAACCTGATCCAATGTCTTTAATTGAGAGTACATACCGCCCTTTGTGGTATGATGCAACCGGGAAAGGGCCCATCAGATCGACATTCAAGATTTCCAAAGGCTTTACCGTCCTATTCAAGCTGCCGAGGACATTTGTCCAAGTACCCTTGTGTATTGCACACACGGGGCATTGCAGCTGGCCGGAGGGCATCTTTTCCGGTAGTCCGAACGCTGCCTTTGCATCAATCAGCTTCCTTATTACCCTAAGGCTCACATGGCCAAATATCCTATGCCACAATAGGAGAGTCGTCTCGTCCCTTGTCAGATCCTCTGGCCTCCACGTGAAGCTGGGGGACACCTCTAGAGGGGACACAAAAAGATCCTCCGCGGATCTTTTCGCCGCTAGACTTAACGGACACAAAGTCTTCTTGGTAGGTGCATCATCAGTTGTATCATTGCATAGTGTGTTTTCATTTGGCATAGAGGAAGAAACAGAACAAGAAACAGATTGGGAAACGGGAGTGTTTATTGGAGCGCTTTTTAAGGGAAAAAGGATATGGGACGGTGGGTGCCCAGATGAGGTAGGCATAAGTGGTCGCGGCAGACACCATTTGTTCGATTCTCTTCTGAAGGGACAGGAGAAGAGCAGTTTCCAGTCTGGCAAAAAAATATAGAAGGCATCCTCTACATGATTGTAGAGGAAATGCAAGTCAGCTTTCCGCAGCGCTGCCAGCAATATAAGCGTCGACAAAGCCCGCTCACAAAAGAGTACTCCTTTAAGAGTTACAATCCGCCCATCCTGGGTCGGAAAAGAGAGGTCCCCAGTCCCTGTGATAAAGGAGCCGTTGCCCTTAGTGGCTACACGGAGGGGTATAGGACGAGAAAGAGACTTGAAAGAACTGAGTGCATACCTTTCAGCTGTCAGATGATGCGTGGCTCCCGTGTCAATGACGGGGTCCTTGCTGTTGCCCACTGACAATTGGCTGAACCGTGGCGCAAAGTCCTGCCCCAGTTCGTTGTCCAACACACCAATCTCAAGCATCCTCGAAGTTGATTCTTGTATTGGGTTTTCTTGACGTGTGTGGTTGGGTACTGGTGGATGAGTGTGATTGTTGTGGGGCGTCTGCTGGTCGTAAGGAGGAAGAACGGGTGCCGTCTGGACCATATTTGCTCGGGACTGTGGGGGTTGTGTCTGGTTTGTCGGGTGAGCAGTCCTATGTTGGTTGTTGGGTCAGTACAAGTCCGGTTGTCAAGCTGGCGGTGGAGCATAGCGATTTGGGAATTGTGGGGCATAGTTTGGCTGAGGCAGACTCAAATTCCCAACAGAATACCCTGGCGGAGTGACTATTTGGTACCAGGCTTTGAAGTTGCCCGGTGCCATGGTTGGTGCCGGTATTGCAAATGACCTTTGAGCTGGTCGCAATTGTCTGACTGGAAGACCTGGCGGAGCCAATCTTTGGGGGTCATATGTTGGGATTGACATTGGGGGTTGAACAAAATTCTTCCGTTGGGGAACCGGGCATTTTCTCAGCAGATGATCTGGGGATCAACAATTCCAGCATTGGAGACCCGTTATTGCAAAACCTTCTACCATTTTGGGCACTTCCGGCCACATATTTGGATTGAAATACTCCATTGCTGGTGTGACTTGCGCGTCAAGACCAGCCTGATATGCATCTTGTACGGAGGTCGAGAAAACTGTGGATGAGGTCAAGGTGAGTTCAACCTGATGTTTGGCAATTTTGATGTGCTTGAGGATCTGATCCGGGGTTACCGCCAATTTTGCCTTTGTCCTGCTTGAGCTTGCGAAGTCCTGCTCAACCCTTTGATCCACTTCTCTGCAAAGGTCGGAACCGGTTTCCAAAGACGCCTGTAGGACCAACCTGCCAACTGTTTCTCAATCCAGATCCAAGCCAAGTGAGTGGAAATCGTCCAGTAGTTCAAGGATCTGTGTGATCGCCTCCGAGCTGCTGGAAAGATCGGACATCTTGATGTTTTTTAATTTGTCCCAGATAACAATCTGTTCGGCCCTGCTCGCGGTGTGAAAACGGTTACGGAGATGAGTAACAATGTCTAAACAGGTGTTGTGACAGAGCATACTACTATCGACCGTTGCCAGAAGTAGGGATTGGCCAATCTGTTCCTGTACGTGATCAGTGCACGCCACCAAGACCCAGGTGCTGTTGCCAAAAACCTCTCTTGCCAGTTCACGCATGATCAGGTCCCAGTTTGCAAAGTTGGACCCGCTGGGATTGAGTTTGTCTTTTGCGGTCAACCTTGATGTCGTGTTGTGGAAATAATGGCGACCTCGGTGACAGAAATGGTAGGTTGCCCTTCTTCCTGGTTGGTTCCGGTGATTCTTTGATTTCCTCTGCGGGATAAACACTGTCAGCGGATAGTCAACTGGTTTCCCTGCAACACCTTATACTCAGCAAGGGGACCGTTCCTCTTGCGTTTGTCGTCCTGATGTTGCCCTACACAGTTACGCTTGTCCACACACGCTGAATAATTGCCGAGAGAGCTCTAAACAATGAGATTTTCTTATATGCGCTGTAGTTGATAGCTATCTACTTCGATGATAAGATAAGATAAAACCCGCAGCCCTGGTACAACCCCCTATTTATACAACAGTCCCCCCCAATCTTGTCCCGCATTCCCCGGTACTTTCCCTGGAGCCCTACTTGCCTGTCTCCTCAATCCCGCATCACACCGCAGCCTGTCCCCGACTACTATACCCCGTTGACCCCCGCAGCCGTCTGTCGCTCCCCTGCGCACGACTCCGCTTCTTCTGCCCCCGCTCCGCTTGCGGCCTGGCGCCCCGAACCCCGTGGTTCCGCCCGGTCCATTACGTCGCGCATAATGAAGCGGCCTTTGTCCGCTCGATTGATCGCCCGCGCCAACTATAGAATGTCACATGCTGCGCCCCGTGCTTTTCCCCGCGGAATGTCCAATGACATTTGGTAAGTACCCCCTTACCTCAGCCTCAGCCTGCCGCTGAGCCCGCGGCTGCGGGCTCAGCTTCAGTGCGGTATATAAGTTCTCCCACAGCGTGGGAGACGATTTGACCCTGCGAATGTCGATGGTACAACGACTGGACCAATGCTTCCTCCAGGAACCGGTTTACCTCGTTGGCTGTGTACACTGGGACATCGCCGTTGTCTTCAGGGGCTGGGGGTTGGTTCCCAGTCGCCGGTGCCTGATTTGTCCGGGATGCTGGTTGGCTTTGTGAGCTGAGCCGTCGATTCAGATTGATACCTTGTACGTTGTGGAAATAAAGGCGACCTCGGTAACAGAAATGGTAGGTTGCCCTTCTTCCTGGTTGGTTCCGGTGGTTCTTTGATTTCCTCTGCGGGATAAACACTGTCAGCGGATAATCAACTGGTTTCCCTGCAACACCTGATACTCAGCAAGGGGACCGTTCCTCTTGCGTTCGTCGTCCTGATGATGCCCTACGCAGTTCCGCTTGTCCGCACACGCTGAATAATCGCTGAAAGAACTCTGAACACTAAGATTTTCTTATGTACGCCGTAGTTGATAGCTATCTACTATGATGATAAGATAAGATAAGAATCCCGCAACCCTGGTACAACACTCTTTTTATACAACAGTCCCCCGATCATGTCCCGCATCCCCCGGTACTGTCCCTGGAGCCCTACTTGCCTGTCTCCTTGATCCCGCATCGCACCGCAGCCTGTCCCCGACTACTATACCCCGTTGACCCCCGCAGCCTTCTGTCGCTTCCCTGCGCACGACTCCGCTTCTTCTGCCCCCGCTCCGCTTGCGGCCTGGCGCCCCGAACCCCGTGGTTCCGCCCGGTCCATTACGTCGCGCATACTGAAGCGGCCTTCGTCCGCTCGACCGATCGCCCGCGCCAACTATAGAATGTCACATGCTGCGCCCTGTGCTTTTCCCCGCGGAATGTCCGATGACATTTGGTAGATACCCCCTTACCTCAGCCTCAGTCTGCCGCTGAGCCCGCGGCTGCGGGCTCAGCTTCAGTGCTGCACCTCTGGTATATAAGTTCTCCCACATCCCCCTCGCTTTTGAATCCTGTCCTCAGCGATTCCCACACTACCCGCCACCTTCCCATACCTCTATCATACACCCACCATACCCACCATGCCTCCTCGCCCTTCACCTACTCCTCCCCCCCCATCTATGACCTCCCTCCTACCACCCCGTCCCGCTTCCCCTCCCCCTCTCCGCACCCCTTCTCCGGCTCCCGTTCCCTCTTCTTCCCGACCTCTTGGTGCTGCTCCCGCACCCGGATTCCTCGAGTCGCCATACCGGGCCGCAATCCCCGACGACAAATACGAGTCCGGTGTCTCTGAGGCGGACCTCCTCCCGTTCCTGGAAGGTCAGACCTTGCTGGTCGAAGGATTGTTGAAGAAAGTGGTGACGATCCCCGCCGAAACCCGCCGAGAAATGCTCCGAGAATTCCACCGGTCTTCCGCCGCGCTGCGCGCCCGCCTCCGACCCGCTGTGTTCTTGGACTGAGCGCTTCGGACTTTCCCCTTCACTTACTCTATACCTTGTATCCCTTTCCCCTCTTGTATTCCCCTATGCTGAAATACTATGCGCCATATGCTTGCCCCCGCTAACCTGAGACAAGCACCTGTGCCAAAGTGAGGTACTTGAGAGAAACAAAACAAAAATAAGTTACGAGTGCCCGGACCGCCCCGGATTGAGAACCACTTAGTCCCCGCACTTCCATTTTTTTTTTTTTTTTTTTTTTTTTTTTTTTTAAATTGAGATACTAAAACCTGAAACTGAGATTGAAACTTTGAGAAAAACTTGAAGAAACTGATAACTTGATGAAACTGATGACTTGAGGAAACTGATAACTTGAGGAAATTGATGACTTGAGGAAACTGATAACTTGAGGAAATTGATGACTTGAGGGAAATACCACGCCGCAATCCTGAGAGAAAGAGAAACCACACCCGCAACCTAAAGATGAGAGAAAGAAACCACGCCCGCAATCTATGAAGTCCTAAAACGAAAACCCAACCCGCCCGCCGAGGTACCTGGACCGCCCCAGATGGAATTTCCGCACAATTCCCCGTACCCCTCGCCATCCTGAATATATAACAGAGAAAACCAGTAAACCCATTCACAAAACACAAATACAACCCGCTTTAGGGTGACTGACATCCTGGGGTGGCTAGTTTATCCGGCTGTAGACCAGCTAGCGCACCCCCTCACCAATTAAGGCTTGGCCTATGGCCCCCATCCTCCCCCCGCTGTTGGCCGCTGTCCTCAGCGGTTTGTTCCTCGCGCTTCGCCGCAAGGAACGCTCACCGGCCACCTCTTCATCGGCGCCAGGAGAATCCGCTCGACCCGCCTCATTGACGGCCGGCTCCGAAGGAGTTGGCTCCAAATCCGAGTCTTCATCGTTTTCGTCCTCAGATCCTGAAACGAGGGTTTTGTCGAACGACGTCGATCCCCGAGCGTAGAACCGCTTCACGTGGGATGCCGCCGCCTTCCGCTTCAACGGGGTTCCGTCCAATTCTTCCAACTGATAACTTCCCCCCGGAAATTTGCTGACCACGCGATAAGGTCCGTTCCATCGGTTGGCGAACAACTTTCCCCACTGGGTTTCCAAGCTCCGATTGTACAGGAGGACAAGATCGCCCTTCCGCAAAGGGTCCCGCAACCGGTGAGCGCAACGCTCGTCCCAATAGCGGACCGACTTCGCCCGAGATTCCCGCAAGCGCTTCGCCGCCTTCTCGACAACTTCCTCTCGTCGAAGGAGTTGTTCCGCCCGCGCTTCCAACAATTCTTCTGAAGTTTTCACCTTCCACCAGTCAATAGCGAGATAAGTGAGCATCTCGATATCGACCGGCAACACAGGCTGTCGCCCATACAGGAGTTCGTACGCCGAATAACCGGTGCCCCGCTTGGTTGAGATCCGATCCGCGAAAAGGACTGCCGGAAGGAATTGATGCCACTTCCGGCCGTCTTCCCCGCACATCTTCACCAGCGTGTTCTTGATTGGCTGATGTCCCCGCTCAATCATCCCGGCGCCTTCCGGATAATACTCCGTGACCCTGCCGAACTTCGCCCCGCATGACTGAACCAGCTTCATCAGACTTCCTCGGAATTCCGCACCCCCATCCACTGTGACCAGCCGCACACATCCGAACCGCGAGAACCAGAACTCCTGCAGGAATTGGCCGACCTTGTCCGCCAACAGCTTGACCAAAGTGATGGCCTCGACCCACCCCGACAGATCATCCCTCGCAACGAGTAAGTAGGCGTACTTACCCGCCTTGATGTGGACAACATCCAAGGAAATCCGACTGAACAACGAATCCTCCCCTGTCGGAATTCCCACCTCCTTGGGGAGCGCCGAGCTCCGGCGCTGACACGCCTCACAGCTCCGGACCCAGTCACGGACTGACTTCACCATACCAGGCCACCAGAAACGCTGCCGAACGCGGGCACGCGTCTCCACCTCGCCCCGATGCCCCAACTCCTCGTGGAGGTTCCGAAGGATGACTTCCTGGCTCGCTCGACAAGTCGCCACCACCAGCGGTATGGGAGACCGCCTACGCCACAGTTGACCTTCCCTCACAAAGAAGTTGACGCTATTCCGACGAACCCACGGTTTCAGTTCGGTTGAAGTATCATCAGGGAAATTGAGGGTACTCAGGTAGGTCTCCATCAGCTCGTACTTCCCGCTCTGGCGAAGGGGAAGTTCGATGCCGACCGTCGTCGCGCCCGCTTTCATCAGCCGTTCTTCCACGTCCAACGCCTCTGCTGAGCGGAACCGCTCCGCTCCCTCCTCCTCCGCCACTCTCGACAATGCATCAGGCATTGTGAACGCCTTCCCCGGAACATGGACCACTTTGAAAGAAAACAATTGAAGGTAAGCCACCCATCGAGTCATTGGAGCATTAGGGAGAGTAGGAGAGTTGATCATCCTCGCCAGCGCTTCCGCATCAACTAGGAGTTCGAAGAACACCCCCCACAACACGTGTTGCAGCTTCCGCACCACCTTGGTGACCCCGCACAGCTCAAGCTTCGGCTGGGAGTATTGCAACTCGGTTTCCGTGAAGGTAATCGACTCGTACAGAACCGGCCGATCTTTCCCGTCCTCCTCTTGCGTCAGCACGCCTCCCGCACCGAATTCACTGGAGTCAACCGCCAACCGAATTCCCTCCTTCCCGTAATCGAGATCCTTGAGCGTGATCTCCCTACCGACGATCTCCTTCAGCCGGGTGAACGCGCGATCGCATTCCTCGGTCCACTTCCACTCAGTCCCCTTGCGAGTGAGCCGCCTCATCGGGCTTGCGATCTCCGCAAACCGCTCGATGAACATCCGCACATAACTACACAACCCTAAAAACTGAAGGATGTGAGTTACGGTTTTCGGAACTGGCCACTCCAAGACTTTGTTCAACTTAGCCCGAGTGATGCTCCTCCCGCGAACTGAGACTTCATGACCGAGGACCTCCAAAGCCGGAACGCAGACCGCAAACTTCTTCCCTGAAACCGTAAGACCCGCGGTTTCGATCCGGAACAAGATCCGCTCCAAGGTGACCGCATACTCCCAAATGAAACGCCTGATGCCCGGGTTGTCCACCAAGACAGTTCCGCCGTAATCCGACTTCGGTCCCTTGATCCCCGCGTCATCAATGAAGATCTGGACAAGATGAGGCAAGTCGTCCTGGAGGATCCACGCCATTTGCGCTTGGTACACTGCTACCGAGTTGGTGGCTCCCTGCGGAAGACGAGTCAGCTGCATACGCCCCAACCGAGTCTCGAAAGCCGTGAGTGGCCGCGACTCGGGGTGCAATTCCCGCTGATCATACCCGCCCATGACATCAACCAACCCATAGCAAACCCGCCCTGCCATGGACTCCACGAACTCATCGACGCGCGGAGGAAGCCCTGCATCCAGAATGGTAACGGAATTCAGTCTCTGAAGATCATGAACAATCCTCAAACTCGTCCCATCTTGTTTCAGCACCGGAAAAATTGGGCTGGAGTAGCTTGAGCAAGACTGCTCGTACAACCCCGTCCGCACCCGCTCCCGTACCAACTCCGTGAAGGTATCGCGAATGGTCGCCGGAACCGGAATTGGCTTGATCTGCCACGGTTCATGGGGTATCACTGGAATCCGATAAGGCTCCCCTATTCCCCTGTCCAACAGCCCGCGCTCTTCAGGGGAAAACGCCAAAGCCTTCGCCCGCAAGGTGACGACCTGGGCTAAGAGCTTCCACTCCTCCTGGCTCACCCACCCCGGAGGTCCGAAGTTGAGACTCGCCATCCGTTCATCCGTGATACGCTCTGTCGGCACGAATTCCGGAGGCCGCACCGAAAGTGGGGTAAGATAGGGGTCTCTCCCCCACTGGATGGGCTTCAACGGTGAGTTCAAGCTTTGCGGCATTGGCTCATTCCGCGGCCTAACCTTCCGCGCCACCGGCTTGTACTTTGCCCCGCCCGATTCCACCCTCCGTAGAACGACGCCTTCTTCCGCTGAGATCCTGCGGACTGGGAAACCAAAGACTCTCGATTCGCTCACGACCGTGGCACAAGGTAGGGTTTCTCGAAACGTAGTAGATACCCTTGGCGGTGCACAATTGGGAGGACTTACTTCTGCACTGTTTGCCTCCGCCCCAAAAGAACCTTCCTCCGCTCTTCCCTCCGAAACCTCCTCATCCTCCTCCCAAACCTCCGTCGCCTGATGCGGACCGAACTCCCGAGGTTTCCCCCTATGATCGGGCGGAAAAGGATCGCTCACGTATGTGGCACTCGGTAGGGTTTTTCGAACGGTAGTAGAAACCCTTGATGGTGCACAATTGGGAGGACTTACTTCTACACCTTTTGCCTCCGCTCCATCGTGTTCCTCCTCCGTCCCCTCACTCCACACCTCCACTTCATCTTGCGGACCGATTTCCCGATAACTCCGCCTATGGCCTGACGAAACGGAATTGCTCACGTACATGGCACTCGGTAGGGTTTTTTCGAAAGGTAGTAGAAACCCTTGGCGGTGCACAATTGGGAGGACTTACTTCTACACTGGTTGCCCCCGCTCCATCGCTTTCCTCCTCCATTCCCTCTCTCCAGACCTCCGGTTCCGAGTGCGGACCGACTTCCCAAAATTTCCGCCTATGACCAGACGAAAGGAATTCGCTCACGTACGTGGCACTCGGTAGGGTTTTACGAATGGTAGTAGATACCCTCGGAGGTGCACAATTGGGAGGACTTACTTTTGGGTCTTTTGCCTCCGCCCCATCATCCCCTATTCCTTCCCGCTCTTTAGGAGTCGACCGTCCGCGCGATGCTAGAGCTGACATTGTGCGGATTGATCGGCCGACACCTAAAAACCCCGTGCCAAGGGGGAAGCCTCCTGCTTCTCCCTCCCTCGGCACTCCTCCTCTCCCACCTCCGGCCCCAGCCGGGTCTCCCATCGACCGCTCGATGGCCGACAGATCGTCGTCGCGAACCGTCGCCCTCGGGAGTCCGCCACCGAGAGGACCTCCTCCTTGCGGACCGAATCGAACCGAAGACCGGCTCGGAAGGCGAACAAGAACGGCCGTCCAAGGATGACTTCGGAGGACCTCACCACCAAGAATGAGACCCTCCGCCTGGTCTTCGCCACCTCCACCCACTCACTCTCCACCACACCCGCCACCTCGCACTCATGGCCGCCGATTCCTCGCAAGCCGATGTTGGCTTGTCGGGTAACGAGATCCGAGTCTTGCGCCACCTCCGACGGCAAAAGGTTGACCATCGACCCGCTGTCGATCATCGCCCATACTTGCTGGTCCCCGATGGTCATCTGAACATAACCAAGGGGGCAGGAAATGGAGTCCGACGGGAACTCCTCCGGATGGTGTCGGCACGAATGTTCGGCCTCCGCTGAACTCACGTCAAAGGCCACCCGATTACCTTCCGCCTTGAGGCCCGCACTCTCCTTAAGAGACGCTATGAGCTCTTCCGCCATTAGAGGGGAAACCGACGCCAATTCCTTGATGGAAAGAGTCAGCGGGCCATCCCCGTTCAGCGCGCGCTTGGCCAACTCCGCCGCCTTCTTTTTCCCGGTGGGCACTGCCACTCCTCCAGGCTGCGAAACTTCCTTCGCCTTGCCCTTCTTTGGAGGATCCACATCCATGCGGTCGTACCCGCCATAGCGGGCCGTCACCTCATCGGATTGGATGGCCCACACCTCTGATTGGACAGCCGGGGGAGTCCATCCAGACGTCCCGACAACTATACCCATCGAGGATTTGACCTCCGCCTTCGGGCCTTCCGCCGTCTCCCCCTGCCCTGCCGCCGCTGCACAAACCACGTCGCGCGGCACGGCCGCCTCGATCGGTTCACGCGATCTAGGGAGGAAATAATCGCCGTTATAGATCCTCACCCGCCTACCGTTTAAGTCGTCCGTCAACTCTTGACATCAAGACTTATAATGGGTATTCGACCCGCAATAAGTGCAATGAAGCCCCGGAGGCCCCGCACGCGGAGGACCGCTCCGCTGACCGTCGGCCGGTGCCGACGCTTGAGGCTGGGACTCCCGTTGAACCGTCTTCTGCATGAACAAACGAAGCTCCTTCAAGGTGTCAGCCAACTCCGCCACTTCAGCGGGCGCCACCGGCGCCGTGTTCCGGGAAGAGATCACCGGCCCGATTCCGGTCGAGATCGCCACTCCTGAATTCTCGGCCACCAACTCCATCATGTCGAACTCCGCCCGGACCGCTCCCCTAAGCGACGCCAAGTCGGGCAACAGGGTCCCTCCATCCCTCGACCGCCGAATGAGGTTCTGATCGTACAGCCTCCGCTGCACCCGCTCCTGAACCGGCGTGGCGAGTCCCTTGAGGAAGCTCCGCTTGACCGACGCCGGCTCCCCAATGATCACCTCATTGCGATTAAGGTACTTCACGATGCGATCAAAGGAAGTGACGTACTCATCGAACGCCCTTTGATTGTTGACCCCACCCGATGCCGCCTTGCTCGACGCGAGATTCTCCAAATCCGCCTCCCGATACCGTTGCTGACGCGGACCCCACTTCTCCAACATCTCCTCCCTCAGACGCTCCCAGTTCTTCGCCTCGTACCCCTCCATTTCCTCCACATCACGCAACTCTTCTTCGGACTGAATGAAGTTGACGATTTGACGAACCTTGTCGCCGTCCGACGCCCCTTCGGTTTCCGCCGCCAATTCGAAACGACTCCAAAATCGATCAACCGCATCGATACTGAATCGGACTGCGGGAAAATCCCGCGGCCAAATCTTGACGCCCGTCGGTGGGTCCGACGCCAACCCTTGCCTCCTCACCCCTACCGGCGCTTCACCAGCCGCCTGCTTCCCCTTCCGATTCTCCTCCGTTCCGTCGTCCATGTTGACCTCCGACGTGATGCCGTAGGTACCCAGACCTCCCCCCTTCGGAGGGGGAGGGACGAACTTGGCGGGAGGGAGGGTGAACTTGGAGGAGGACGCTCCGCCCGACGCAGTCGTAGGAAGATAAGTGTCAGAACCACTCATCCTCGAACAATGATAAACGATATATAAAAAATAAAGAAAAAGACAAATGTCTTGACCCGTCCGCAGGTTGGAAACAGAAAGAAGTTTCCCGGCCAGACCCCCAATATGTGGAAATAAAGGCGACCTCGGTAACAGAAATGGTAGGTTGCCCTTCTTCCTGGTTGGTTCCGGTGGTTCTTTGATTTCCTCTGCGGGATAAACACTGTCAGCGGATAATCAACTGGTTTCCCTGCAACACCTGATACTCAGCAAGGGGACCGTTCCTCTTGCGTTCGTCGTCCTGATGATGCCCTACGCAGTTCCGCTTGTCCGCACACGCTGAATAATCGCTGAAAGAACTCTGAACACTAAGATTTTCTTATGTACGCCGTAGTTGATAGCTATCTACTATGATGATAAGATAAGATAAGAATCCCGCAACCCTGGTACAACACTCTTTTTATACAACAGTCCCCCGATCATGTCCCGCATCCCCCGGTACTGTCCCTGGAGCCCTACTTGCCTGTCTCCTTGATCCCGCATCGCACCGCAGCCTGTCCCCAACTACTATACCCCGTTGACCCCCGCAGCCGTCTGTCGCTTCCCTGCGCACGACTCCGCTTCTTCTGCCCCCGCTCCGCTTGCGGCCTGGCTCCCCGAACCCCGTGGTTCCGCCCGGTCCATTACGTCGCGCATACTGAAGCGGCCTTCGTCCGCTCGACCGATCGCCCGCGCCAACTATAGAATGTCACATGCTGCGCCCTGTGCTTTTCCCCGCGGAATGTCCGATGACATTTGGTAGATACCCCCTTACCTCAGCCTCAGTCTGCCGCTGAGCCCGCGGCTGCGGGCTCAGCTTCAGTGCTGCACCTCTGGTATATAAGTTCTCCCACAACGTTCAAGGAGAAGGCCGCTGGGAGGCCCCACGGATTGGTGGTGGGTTCTGGGGAGTGGGTGTTTTGGATCGGAGAAGACATGGTGTAGGAGGGTGGAGCAGGTATGTTTTTGGTTATGAGGGAGCCGATTACGGATAGGTGAAGAATAAGGATGAAGGGGAGGATGAAGGGGGAATACGGATAGGAGAAGGAAAAAAAGAAAAATGTGAAGGAGGTGTTGGGATAAACGAGGAGAAAATAAACAATAACCGGATAGATTAGATGTGGATAGCAGGCTGTTGGGTGATCTAAAGGAAAACTCTGTTTAGTATCCCCGCACTATTTTTTGCCACAAACAAAGCCAGCCCCTTTGGTACCGAGGTAGAAGGTTTGAGTTAGCTAGGCTCTGGCTGGCTCAGGATATACACCACGGGTGCATTCGGGCGCCTCCAAGTCGTCCTGCTATGCGCCTGGAAGGGGTCAAAATCCTATTCAGTAGCATAGGATTTCGCCTTCCAGGCGTCTTTTGAGGCGTCACCCAGGCGCCCAGCAGTAAGTCCTCGACTTCGAGTGAGGACCAAAGGCGCCTGGGAGCCGTCTGCTGAGACAACTTTCAAACGTTGTGCCCTGGGAATTCTCGAATAAAGAGCGGGATCGAACCGCAGAGCAGCAAAAAGTGACCACTGGAGCCACTAACCGCTGAGAGTCAGAGACTACTCAAAAGAAACAGGTGACTTCTAAGGGCGTTGATAAACGCACGCCAAGCGCGCACGCCAACGCCAACCCGCACGCCAATTTTCTTTGGCGTGCGGGGCCTACACGCCATTTTTTTTTGGCGTGTAGGGTCTACACGCCAAAATAAATTGGCGTGTGAGACCTGCACGCCAAAAATGAATACAAACAGTAGTGTTCCTCATTCTTGTGTCTTTTTGTCACCTTAGGGACCCAGGCTCACAGAATTCGATCCCTTTCTTGGTTGAGTAAAGTTGATGCCTTTTCCTTCCTTGTCTTTTCCAACTCCTTGATTCACTTCCTCCTCAGAGGATTACTCCAATAAGTCATACGGCTTGACCATGGCTACCAATTACTCTTGGTAAGAACGGAGCATACCATGTTCTTTTCTGGGCGTTTTGCAGGTTTAGGAAGCCAGGTGTTGTTTGAATTGGGGAGCATAAATGTGAGTCCTGTCATGAACCAGGTGTTTCTGGCAAGGTAGTAGCTCATTGAAAAACTTAGGGTGGTAGAAATAAATAGGCAGACCCTTTGGTGAAGCCTTGTAGGATGAATCCTGTGGCTCCTTTGGTAATTGAAAAGCCCAGTGCCAACAAGCCTTTGCTAAAGTGTCTTCCTCAACTGCCTTATTCATCCCTATATACAATTGTTTGAAGAAAAATTGGTGTTGTTTGAGAGGTAGGTCAGGTTCTTTATCTTGCAGAAGCCTTTCCCTTTGACTACCTTATCATCACTGTGGGAAAAGATTGGATCCAAGATACCATGATGATTTTCTGGGAACTTTTTAAGAACAGCAAAATTGGGGCTCTTGTTGTGGGATTTTATATTGGACAGGGGCAGAAAGTTTTCAGCATACCTCACCAGAAATTTGAGTGGGGACAGTGGGCTGAGGAAAGCATTCAAAAATCACATGTGTGCTTATTTAGGTAAAAGGGGTGGATTACTCATCTTAACTGCTCATGATTTTCTACTTTTAAATGCACTGGAGGTAACACAGCCGGAAAAGGATATTTAGATGTTCACGGGGAAAGCACAACAGGAGCTGCAGTGGACCCCAACATAGCTCATTCAATGGTTTCACAGATGGGGGCTATTGTGGCAGCACAGCAGAACTACTGGGTGGAGCCACGGGGCTTGGGGAATTCAGAGGACCACAGCAGGGGTCACTGCGGAAGGACATCTGCAGGGGCTGTTAGAATTTAAATAAAAGAGGAGGAGAAGAGTTGTAAATAGACTCAAGGAGATACTCAGAATTGGGGAAATTTTGGAACTGAGGAGACCTGATGGTTTGTTATTACTTGAACTAGGATATGTATTCATAATCTAGTTACAAGTGTTAAGTTTTTGGTTGATGAATAAGTAATGAATAAAGAATAAAGAATAAGAAATAAAAATGGAAGAAGATGGAAAAATATTATTTGATGAATATTTCTGAGTCAATAAAAATAACTACTAAAACAGGGATCAATGCCCACAAGTGTGTGTTGATTTATTGAAAATCAGTCATTTAGAGTCAATAATACAAAAATCAGTCCAACTAACATTTTAGATTTATTCATATATAATGGGTCTTTTGGGGATGAAGAGACATAATTATAACAGGGGCTATAAAGGATGGGGGTCTACACAGACAATGTGGATGTGGCAGAGTCAAGAAGTAATGGTTGGGGTTGAGGAGTGCAGTATAAAAGGTGGGTTAGGCGGGCAGAGTAAGGGAAGATATTGTATTATTACGTTGGGAGCGGAAATCCACAGTTTTTTATTAGTATATTAGTCTAGTGTCTTAGTCTTGGTTTGATAGTCTTTTCTGGCAAATATAGGTAGATTCATTGGGTCTTATAGTCCACAAGAATCCTACAGAGAACAAACAAGAGGTTGCTCAAACCATTGGAATACAAGCTCTGTGTATATTAATGGTGTAGCATACATATTTCCATGTCATCCCTCAACTCAATCAAGTACAAATATGGATGAGTTACTTACTTACTTGAGGAAATAGAATAATATGTTTGAAATAACCTCTCTCAATTCTTGTTAAATTTCTTATTCATTGCTTCTTGAGCAACCTTTGCTTTCTGCTTGATTTTATCCTCAAAATTTTCGCGTTGGAGATAATGCATGAAATGGTTGTAGGCCGGTATGAGTAGAGTAATGTTTTGAGCCATAACTGGATCAACTTTGAGGTGAGCTCAGGCTGGAGTTGCTGCAAGCTCTGAGAAAGATGTCAAAGAAGCAATTTGATGTGCTGCATTGTAGAGGGAAGCAGAATCCTCATCCAAGTTGGGGCACCAGACAGTTAAGCCCAAGCAGGCCATGATGCCTTGAGCTTAGTAAACAGAGTTGCTTCTGAGGTGGATGATTGATGTTCCAAAGAGGATGAGGCCACCCTGAGCACATTTTAAGCATTGGACTTGGACAATGTTTCGGTTGGCAGAGCCAGATCAGACGGCCTCTTAGATTTGTTCCAACCTCCTACGATGGCAAAACTGGGTGGGTGGGATGATCCGGATCGAGCCAAGTTTGCCCACAGTTGGCAGAGTTGTCCTTTCCTTCGCCATATGTATTTAAATCGACTGGTGGTGTAATGTTACTGAATTACAGGCAATCAACTTTCTGTCCGCAACCACAAAGTCACCACCCCGCAAACGCGTCGCGTCAAATCCGCTATCGCGTCTTTTTCAACTATCACCAACCTACCCTCCCCCATCTAACAGAAAGTTTTCGCCTCTCCCCCTTCCTTGAAGCAGACATGCTTCCCCCCATCCGCCCCCCCGACCCAACCAGACGCGACGACGAGTCACCAATGGACGAAATAGTCATGGGAGACGCGCCGATCACGACGGTGCCGCCGAAACCCACTACCGCCCCCCCATCCTCTGGCCTCCATACCCTTTTGGAGATGATTTTGAAGAATCCATCCAATCGGGATGACTCTGGCGCAGTCAAGATCGACGCGGGTCTTGTCGATGTCATACTTCGCCTCTCGGCGGAAACTGAACGACTAGTACGCCGCCTGGAGAACACGGTGGACCGAGTGGCAGACCTGGAACGCGCCATCTTGGTGGGTAAACCCAACCCGGTGCAGACGAAGAAGTCATTTGCATCAGTTGCAGCTTTGAAAGCAAACGTGCAGCCGCCGCAATCCAGACCCCCCTCAGCGGCTACCCTCGCCTCTTTGAAACCCAAACGGGTTGTAATTCACTCAGATCCGAACAATACGACGTTGAAAGACATCCCCCGTGGGTTTCTTGTCCAAAAGGCGAACGAGGCGCTCCAGAAGATGAATGCCAACGTGAACGGCGAAGCAGTGGCTATCCGAGGCGCTAGCGTCCTCCCATCTGGAGACGTGTCGTTTTACATCAAGAATCGGGATCAGCAAAAGTGGCTTTCCTCCAACAAGCACTTGTGGTCCAAGGAGGTACATCCTGATCTAGCCGCCTCTCCAAGTACATATTCGGTCATGGTTCATGGGGTCCCAAAGACATTCGACATCTCCCTAGCGGCAAGCATGGCCACCTTGGCCTCCGAGAACAACTTCCAAGCATCTGATGTGACTCGTGTCAGATGGATGGGCTCCAATGAGCCATCGCCCAAAAAGGCGGGGTCCTTGGTTTTGTCCTTCATCAACAAGGATTTATTTAGCATATTGCGTGGAGAAGTCCGGAATTTTCCTGAATTACGACTTCCATCGAACAGCGAAGTTCAAACCGAGACCGCCACAGTGCTTCAAATGCTTGCGCATGGGACACTTTGGTCGTTGGTGTCGTGAAGCCGCCCGATGCGCCAAATGTGCTGGTAATCACTCGACGAATGAATGCCCAGAAGGTCTAGGCGGGGTGAAATCTTGCGTTTTGTGCAAGGAAGGGATCAAGAACAAGGTTCAAGGCGTCTCTGAAGTCAACCATACTCCATTCGATCAGCTATGCCCTACAAGAGGGCATGGCTTGAGAAGCGTCAACCATTATCCTCATGATAAATACAATCTCTGCAACTCTCGACAATCACACACGCGATCATCACCCAGATTTTTCAACTTCTCACTCAATTCTCCGTAGCAACATCCTCGCATCCAACACACCAACGCTACATATAAAGGACTCTCTCTCAGTTCTTCAACTTAATTGTCATGTTTCCAAATCTGTTACCCTTAGTTTACTCAACTCGGCCTTTTCATTTGATTTTCTTTGTCTTCAGGAGCCTTGGATCAACCCGTTTGATCTTTGCCCCCCGCAACATCTAACTTGGAAGGCGTACACGGCTTATGAACATCAACCTACTTCGTGGAACCAACGTCACAAGACCGTGATCTATGTCAAAGCTTCAATTCCTTCTCAATCAATCAAACTCCTCGAAGGAGGTTCACAGAACCTTGTGGCCGTGGAATTCTCTCCTAAAACAGGGAAATCGTTCATTTTACTAAACTTATATAATCCCCCCCCTTCATTTCTATCGATTGAAGTCTTGCAAAATTGGCTGATCAACTTCTATTCTCGGCAGACACCGGTTTTCCTCTGCATGGACGCCAATGTTCACCACAGGCATTGGAACCCGCCGGGGTGCAGGAAACGGGACAACAAAGCGGATAATTTGCTAAGTTTCTTATCTCGTTACGGTTTCCGCATTTCTTCCCCTAAACATGTTCCCACGTTCTACTCGTCTAAAGGTAAAGGTTCAACCATTGACCTCATGTGGTCGAATTTCTTAGGCTCCCGGCTAATTCAACACGTCGAGATTTCCAATGAAAACTTTGGGTCGGACCATCAGGCCCTGCACCTCCATCTGAATGTCAAGAAACCGGCCCCGTCGTATTGTTGGTGCCCCCCAATGTGGTCAAAGCTGGAAAAGGACAAATTAGTACCACATATGGCTAAGTTTCCCCCTCCATCCTTCAACTCTATGACTGACCCCAACGATCAAGCAAAAGCATTAATCACCTCTGCCAGTTCTGTTCAGGAGGCCCTTGGACGTAGGGTCCGAGTAAACCCAGACAGAAGAAAACCGTGGTGGTGCAAGGCAACACTGGACCCGGTGTTACGAACTCGGAACCGCGCAAGGAGGTGGATGATCCTAGCTAAGTCCAGGGAATCAATTGAATGTTACAGACATTGGAATGGTTACTTTCTGACTTTAGTGCAATCCCTCAAACAGCGGCACTGGCGAAGACTCCTAGATTCCCCAGAAGACGGCGACCTTTATCGGATCCTACGCTTTACCAATTGGTCAGCTGGAGGGGACGTTCTCCCGCTACGGAATAACAATGGCAATGTTGTTCATGACAGGGAAGAACAAGCTATGTTACTTTTCAACAGGACTTCCGTGTCCAATATCCCGATTGACACTAGTGATATCAACTTGGATCTGAACTGTAGATTCTCCAGCTTTCCCAAAGTCAATGATGAAGAAGTGATGAATGCCATAAGAAGAATTTGGCCCAAGAAGGCACCGGGGATCGATGGAATCAACAACAAATTCATTAAGTGTTTTGCTCCCTCATTGGTTGGAACGCTTGTGACGCTTTATAACAACATCATGATGCAGAGCAGGTTCCCCTTGTCTTGGAAGGTGGCGGTGACAACCATCATCCGAAAACAAGGAAAATCGGATTACACGAATCCATCAGCTTACCGACCAATCGCCCTTTTGGGATCATTGAGCAAACTCTTTGAACTCATTTTGGCGCGTCAACTAACCGCATGGGCGGAATCGGCAGGAGTTCTTGTTTCTGGGCATTTTGGAGGACGCAAAGGGTCCGGGACGGAAGACGCTCTGTTTGCGCTTGAGCACTGGGTAAAGGCCAAGTGGCGAGAGGGGAAGTCGGTGGCAGGGCTGTTCCTAGACGTCAAATCAGCTTACCCTTCTGTTCATCCGGCAAGGCTAATTCACTATCTTTTCCAGCTGAGATGCCCTACGTACCTGACATTGTTAATTGCAGATTTCCTCAAAGACAGATCAACGACTATCAAATTAGGCGACTACATCTCCAAGGCCTTCAAAATTGATATCGGACTCCCTCAAGGATCTCCGTTATCAGTAATCCTTTATATTATTTATAATAACTCGTTGCTGAACAAGACTTTCTCAACCCTCACAGATACAGTTTCGATTGGCTACGTGGACGATGTAGTGCACCTAGTTGCATCCCCCTTGAAACAGGTAACTAGAGACATGTTGATCAAGGAAGGTGAACGATCACTCCATTGGGGACGGCTTCACGGGGCGATATTTGATCAAGCCAAGGCCCAGTTCATCTGGTTTTCCAAAGGAAAGATCTCAGATGATCGGCTTCCTTTTGGCTCTCAGCAGCTTCAGTCCTTATCGGAGGTAAGATGGTTAGGTATGTGGCTGGACAGGAAATTGCTTTTCAACCGAAACTTTAAGGCGTTAGAGGAGAAAGCAAGCAAGACATTACATCAGCTAAGGATTTTCGGTAACTCAAGATGGGGTGCTAGGGAAACTGACCGGATCAAGTTGATCCAAACCGTGCTTCTCCCCAGGTTGTTAACTTATGGGGCAGCGATTTGGGCCACCCTCCCAAATAAAGGAAAGGTCAAAGCCCTAGCTGAAAAGGTTGACAGATTAAATGGAATTTTTTCGCTGGGCGTCTTCAAATCGGCACCCACCAAGTTCATCAATTCTCGATCAGCTGTCCCAGGTTTCTTTGAAGGGGTTATGAAAACAAGTTTCTCATTTTTCTATCGGAAGATCACCACAATCAAAGCTGAAAATGTTGTACGATCTCTCATACTATCCAGCAGGGCTAGCTCGCATGAGAAGTTTGCGGACTCGGCCCAGTCGGGCTTGGCATCAACTAAAATTGAAGATGCAATAAACATGGATCCGGAATTCATCAAGCTAGTTTTCAGCTGCAGACCTGAAGAGGCGAAGAGGTTGAAGTACCTAAATGAAGGGCTTACCAAGGAAGAAGCAATAACCGCTGTTAAGTCTCTCATTACTTTAAATTCCACAAGTCCGGGGGTGTTGGAAATCTTCAGCGATGGGTCTTTCCACCCTGAAAAGGGGGGAGCAGGGGCAGCCACTTGCCCAGCACGACAGGCTTTTTACGCTCTGACTATGGGTAACAAGGCCGTTATTTCAAATCACGAGTGTGAAGCAGTTGGAATTCTAGCGGCAATTTCCCTTGCAGGGGTGCTATGCCAGGATTCACCCTTCCACAAATTGATTGTATATGTCGATAACCAAGGGGTCATTTTCAGGACTAAGGACCCAAAAACCCCAAAACCCGGTCAATGGCTTTTTGAGGAAATCGACCGTCTCATTAAACTCCTCCCCACGGATATGGAAATTGTGTTCGCTTGGTGCCCAGGCCGCAAGGACATTCCAGGGAACGAGATGGCGGACCAGCTAGCAAAGAAGGCGGTAGAGTCCCCCTCTTCCCCTTTCTTAGCTGTAAAGGGCAATGGGTTAAAGATAGGACATAAAGCCCTGCAGGATCCATCAAAAGTAAAGCCGACCCCCTCGGATTTACACATTTCTCTTAGCTCCCTTGTAAATCAATTGGCGTCTGGCCACTGTACGCTGAAAAATTTTTTGTTCAAGATAAATAGGAGTGTGGACCCCCTCTGCCCGATGTGCGGCGGCCGAGAAACAGTCCTTCATTTAATGAATTTCTGCCCGGCAACAAGAACTCAAAGGAACAATCTTCGAAGACAGTTAAGACGCAGAAGGATCCGTTTCAATTCAAATAGGCTGGAAGGACTGTTGGGCAATCGAAAGGCGGAAGAGCCATTGGCATCCTTCCTCATAACCATCAATAGATTTAAAGATCAGCTCTCGGTGTGATCTTGTTTACTCTTCCTCATTTATTTACATTTTTGTGTTTACTTTTCTTTTTCTCTCTATTTTCCTCTTAAATCTTACATGTTATCATTTTTCTGCTTTATCAAATAACAACTAGTCTTGTAATAGTTGTGCTACAAGGTTTCTACTCAGTGTTGTTTATTCTCACTTTTGTTGTTACTAAGATTCATAGTGTGCAATGCCAAAGGCCAAATTACACTTAAAAAAAAAAAAAAAAAAAAAAAAAGAATTACAGGCGCATGCTTATAAATCTCGAATTATGTATTTAGCCACATTTGGATAAATCCATACTCTGGGAAGAATTTAAACTCGCCTCCTTCAAACGGCGACACCCGAACAACTTTCGGTTTCCACCTCATCATCTCATCGAGCTCGTCCATCTCATGTAACATATCCTCAACTCAATCCGATCCTTCAATTCAACCAATCAAATACAAACCAAAAACTGAAAACATTTATCGCCTCCATCTGCCGCTGCGATGGGACTAGATTCATCAAAATCACTGAGGATCAAGATCTTACTTCTCATCGACACTGCCTTCTTCTTCCTCGAACTCATCGGTAAGCCTCAAAAGATTTCCCAATAACCTTTCATCATAGGTACTAACTACGATTGTTTTCTTAGTCGGATACTCCGTCGGAAGCTTGGCCCTTGTTGCCGATAGCTTTCATGTCAGCCTTCATCTTCTCCTCGTCATCTCACTTTATACATACTCAAACAAAGATTCTTAACTTGCGTGCTACTCTCATAGATGCTCAACGATGGTTCGTAGCCCTTGCGATTTAATTCACCCACTAAAACAACTGATGATCTGTCAATCCAGTCTGTTCATTACTGGTTGCACTCTATGCTATCAAACTGGCCGGGAACTCAAAGAGGAGTCATGAATACTCGTACGGTTGGCAACGTGCAGAAGTACTAGGTAAGCCCACCCAGCTTGGTCCAGATTTGATCCTAATCTCGATAACTGATCGATTCACATCCTAACCTCAGGTGCCCTGATCAACGGGGTCTTCCTGCTCGCACTGTGTTTTTCCATCTTCCTCGAAGCTATCCAGCGGGCCTTTGACCCGATCAGTAAGCAACTCACCCTACAATCGATCTATGTGGTTTTCTTTTATTTATTTTTGTAACTGGAACATCATTTCTATTGTAGACATCTCTAACCCACCCTTGGTCGTGCTGGTCGGCTCCTTGGGACTGGCCTCCAACATTGTCGGCTTACTCTTATTTCATGGTAAAATCCACTCGATCAACCTTCACCCAAATGGTTTCGCTTTGCTGAAAATCCTTCACTCATCCCGCAGAACACGGCCATGCCCATGGGGGCAGGCACTCACATCATGGACATTCGCACTCTCATTCTCATTCTCATGCAGACCATCTTCCTCTCCCAGCCCACCATCAAAAGAACCAACAACACCTCGGTACAAGTCTTGATGCGCAAGTCCCCCAGCCCGAATCTGCTGATGAACATACCCCACTCCTACTCTCAGCCCCAGTACCCTCATCTTCCCCAATGACCCGACAAGCCTCTTCTAGCTCAATATCATCCTATGACTCCTCATCCACCGGTACGATCTCACTCCAACCTGGCAAACGCCAATCCCTGATCTGTCTTCATCCTGCCCAAACCAGAAACAACATCCTCCGAGCCGCCGAACTACAACGTGACCATCTCAACCACCAACATTCGAGCTCGCGCACTCAGTCTCTTCCAAAGACTGATACCAACACGCCTGCTGCTCAGTCCACCAGCGATCCCGAGGCTTCTCATCAACAAGGTCACTCCTCGCATTCACACTCTCATTCGAATATGAACATGCGCGCCATATTCTTGCATGCTTTAGGGGATGCACTTGGTAATGTGGGAGTCATCGTGACTGGGCTGCTGATCTGGCTGGTGCCCAGGATCGATCGAAGTGGGAATGCCGGAAAGAACGGGTGGATTCTTTACGCTGATCCCGCAATCAGCTTGGTGATCACTGGAATCATTTTCACCTCTGCACTCCCGTTAGGTAAGCTGGATCTCATTCTCCCCTGCTGGCCCGACTCGAGCTCAACAGAATCCTAATATTAAGTCGTCTCTTCATTCAACAGTAAGATCTGCAAGTTTGATTTTGTTACAAGGAACTCCTTCCCACGTAAACCTTGGTAGAGTTCAAAAATCACTCGAGGCTATCAAAGGAGTTTTGCAGGTTCATGGTCAGTCTCCTGCCTTTTTCCTCCACGTAGTAGCTGTCGCACTTGAGGACTGACGATCCGCTATCAATTGTAGAGCTTCATATTTGGAGCTTATCAGAACTTAAGCTGGTCGCCTCGGTACATGTGCTGATCAAAAATCAAGATGATTTCGTCACGATCAGCCGCCATATCCGGAAATGTCTTCATCATTATGGTATTCACTCCAGGTAAACCTCACATTTGGATTTTACCTTATTTGTTGGTCTGGGAAATTCCACTCAACTGACGGTTTTGTTATGCCCGCAGTACCATCCAACCTGAGATCCTTCTAGAGGAGCAAGTCGATAGTCTCAGAGCGATGTCCACCAACTCCTCGCTACCTTCCCCCGCTCGCTTGCGTCCAGCCTCTGTTCCGACAACCGATGTTTCAAATGTAAGATATTTTTGTCAATCTAACATGTACCAAAGATGGCCTGATTTCTTTCTTTTCTTTTGTGACGTATGCCTCTTTACTGACGACTTCAATTGATGAAATATCTTGACAGTTAATCGACGTGGATGGATGTCTTCAACAATGTGACGAAACATGCGACCAGGAAGCTTGCTGTCCTCCTGGCAGCATGCAGTCCCGAATTCCTGCCGGCGATTGTGATGCTCCATGAGGAGAGCTTGGCTTTCACCTTATGTTTGGATTCTGTATCCCTTTTTCATAATTGTTCTTGTGCTTTTCAAGTACATGCACACATGCTCTGTCTTTTTTTCACGTTCAAGTCGCCGCCTCCATTCTTTTCCCATGCTGTCACATTCTACATAGAAGATGATAAAATTGAAGGTATATAGATCTTTTTGTAGTTACTGCTGTTCTTACAGAACTGAGTCATTCGCATTTGAGTTGAGCCTTCATTGATTAATTGGATGCGCTCTCCACTCCGCTTATCCAAGACTGTCCAGAATGTCAAGGTCACCGTATGTATGCATTCATCAATCTGTTATGAACTCTGAAGACATTATTGCATTCGGCAACAAAGGCATGTTCTCAGATCAGCGCATTATGAAACTTGGATCACTTGATGGCAGCCTCAAAGGCTAGAAATCAACGACCTCAAGACTCTATCACCTAGGGCAGATTGGAAAATGCGTCAGAGATGTGAATCAAGTTAGGATTTGGTGGATTGGAACAATGACCCCCAAATTTCAGAAAATGACCCCCAAAATTACAAGATGTCTGCGCAACCATTTCAGCATGTCCCTATAAGATAGCTGCGGAGTATTCAGATTCTTTTTACAAAAAAACTGTTTCCCAAAGCAAAATTTAATTACGGTTTCCAAAATTTCAGTGAGGCTCCCGTCCCACCTGGTAAATCAATGAGGAATATTTTGCCTCGAAGATTCAAGCTGAGAGGGCCGATGGAGTCAAATTGTCCACACTGCAAAAAGAACATACAATTCTTTTTGATGGCCCGAAAGGTACCAAGCTTGTAAAGCTGCGAGAAAGTTCTCAATAGGGCGTATTTGCGTTTTGAGTGATATCACACTCCAGAAACTCAAGTTAGTAGGGTGGCACCTTTGGGTGAAAACTCCAAATGAAATAAGTGTCTGACATAAAGGTAATAATGCTGAAAATTCGTACCACAGCTTGCATGGCGAAGTTATCAGAGGTGTTTGAATTTTGAACTCAATACACATTTTGTGTTAATCGTCAATTTGGAATAACTCAATGGTGCCACACCACCAGGAAACGTTTGAGGTCAAATGTACAGTTGAAATTGAATTAAAAGAATTGAAACTCCAGATCTAATTTAGAAAGCTCACCAGGAAAAATATATTGTCACTTGTCTACAAGTGATTTGGCAAAGTAAAAAGGTTCCTTTTTTTACTTTTTGGACATCACTTCAAGTGACAGTATATTTTTCCTGGTGAAGACTTGACTGAAAAACAAGATGACCTTTTGTGGTCATTAGGGATTTCTACTTGATGTGGATTGGGGTATAAATGTAGAGGAAAGAAGAATTTCTTATTCCATTCCACCTGCACTTATTTAACCTCAATATTTTCCTGGTACACTCACAGCATCAATTTCTAAAATTCAATCACCAGGAAAGATTTGAGGACATCTGAGGGCAGCTGATATTCTTTCTGCCCACATTATGCCAATACCTCATCTTCTAGCTACACATGGTGCAAAAACAAGGTAAATTTCTGAATTTATCATTCAGAAGAAATCTTCAATTGATTCTTAAAGTATTTTGGTGGTATAAAAGAGGTATTTTGAAAAATTTGAATCAATACAAGACCACTCAATTTTTCTGGTAATGGCCAGTCTTTGGTTGGGACAGCTGTTGGCGGCTGATATTGGCTGGCTTGTAGGTATGTAACCCTAATTCAGTAGCTTTGGATAAATTGTTTCACAAATTGTTTTGAAACATTACTGGTTGGTATCATATCTGTTTTTAAGCACTTGGGCTGAGGTCTTGGAAGAATCACAAGTGTTTCAGATAAAATTCTTTGAAAGGTTAATCTTCTAACTTAATTGAAGTTTCAAATACTCAGGGAGAAATTAAACTAGGTGCAGATTCAGAATATGTAATAATTTTCAGATTTTTATTTTATGTGTTATTGTTATGTGTATTACTTTCATAATGATTTCTCTTTCATTTTCTTGTTTATTATTGTTTAATTATTATTATTTGATGTATTTTTTGGTATTAATTTCTCTTTCATTGTTTTTTTATTTTGTCTGAGCAGCCCATTATTTGTTTGTCTATTTATTTTGTTGATAAGGCTTACTTTGATATTCTTTACATTTATAGCAATTCAACTCTGCCTTACTTCCAGCCAAAAAATTTACTGAAAAATCTTGCAATTGCAAAGCTAATTTATCAAGACTCCACTGGAAGAACAATTTTGCCTTTGTTTTCATCAGGGATTGTAACTGAATGAGGATTGTATTATGAATGGAGAATAGAAAACCCTATGAAGAAAACTCAAGGAAACTGCAAAAAAAAAGTGTTTCCTTATCCCCCTTCCCATCTCATTTTTTCTCTTCTTCTTCACTATGGAAAAGAAAAATTAAGGCTGCAGGCAGTTAAGTTTGCCTTTGTAATTTTACATGTAAATTTTCTGAAGTTTCTCCTTTTTTTTGTAGAAATTCTAATCCTGTCTCTTCATTCATCCCTTTTTCTCTTTTGGAGCTCATGTTGATATTTCATATAGGTGAGAAAACCTTTGCCAACTGTCACAACTAGAAATTTGGGATACTCTAATACAATTATGTTCTTAATTTGAGTTTAATTTTGATGTTTATTTAGAGTGAATCTAAGCGTTTTTCCAGTAATCCCATATTAAGGTTGTCAACAAACTGTACTCTACTCCAAAAATAGTGGCGTGTACAGTAAGGAATAAAAGTCTTACACTTTAAAAAAGTGTAATAAAAAATAACAATAATCAAAATTACTTTGGTGTTTTGATAAAAACACTAAGTAGTAAAAAAAACAGGTTACTACCCTGCTGCCAGACTTCTGTTATGGGAATAAATATCCTCAGAAGGGCTAACCAGACTTTAACACGGTTCTTCCAATTAAATTAAGAGTATTAATTTAATTGGGGGGGGTTTTGAAGAACTCCAACTATTAAAGATAGTTATAAGTATAAAAAGGCCAGTCCCCCTGACTTACAGGAGAAGGTGGTGTACGCCTTGGTAGCTTATAATAAGTTATCTAGTAATGGTTAAAGTTGATGGGAGGAGGATGTCTTCAATTTGGTGAAGAAACCTCCTCCTTAAATAATAAATATTATGTATTAATCCCTCTGCAATTTATTTGACAGTGGTGATTGGGGCAATTTTGACAGGTGAATCTGATCAGCCTGTTCGTGGTAAGAAGTGAAATATGGTGTCATTTTTAATTAAAATGATGCCATATTTATTTCACATTAATTAAATTAATTTAATGTTTATTTTTCTTAATTACACTAAATAATTATTAATCACATGTACATGTAACTTCCTTTGGGGCTAGTGCTTGAAAAAGCGCTTGCTCTGGAGAGTTAAACATGTGGGAATTAATTTATAAGTCATTATTGCATAATTAATATACTTTACATAAAGATTTACCTTTATTTATGTGTAATTTTATACTATAAATTACCATGTGTTAATCTTGGATCTTCCAGGATTTTCAAGAAGAAAACTATGCCAATAAATGGTTCTTTATCCATTTATTGCATGTTTGAAAATTAATTTTCCAAAGATTTTCATTAATTAAATTATAACTTGATTTTGGTAAAAAATAGACATAATTTTAAATAATTGTTTTTATTGAATATGGTCATGAGTGTGGCTTGAACTCAGGTCCTTAGGACTTTAATGGTTATTACTAAGCCAGTCCTTAACTGTTAGACTATTACACAATTTCGAAGAAGCCTGCTTTCCGTTGTTAATACTGTTAATGTAAATAAAAGATAATAATAAAAATAAAGAATAATTATAATTATTCAAGCTTGCAGTTTCAAGTATTACATGTTACATACTACAGGTAATATCTTGGTGGCTGACAAAGGTTGAGTTAATACCATATTTCTTGAATTCCAACTGATTGAAATTGAAGTAGATTTCCTTGTAGTGATATGTCATCTAAGTTATGCATTTCCTTGATGAAACAAACAGGTATTCCTGGGGGCAGAGACACAATGCAGGGGTGAGTGCTGGGGCTTGTGGAAGGATCAGATTATTTCATATGGAAGATGAAGAACGAGAACAAAGAGATGGAAGGAGAAAAGAAACAACTAGAGACATACCTGAAGGCATAGAAACAAGGTACGGGTGAGTGTTGAGGTTTGTGGAAGGATGAGGGAGGAAGCCTTCAGGGAGGAAGCCTTCCACACACTCTGCTCCAGGTATAGGCTCAGAATAACTACATGTATGTGACATCTGGTTGAGTGAAATGGAGTAAAGTGAAAGGCAAAGGAAACAGATTATATGTATGTGCAATGAGAAAGAGGAAATAAAGTGAGAAGAATTAATAAGAAGAAAAGATCGACTGTTAGGTATCTTAACATTCCTGACACTGAAAGTAGAAATAATTCAAATACAAGTTTAAATTCGGAAATTTCAATAGATTTTGTGTTGTTAATTAGAAATTACTCTATTTTTGTTTCAAACAAGATTTAATACACATTCACTGTGCAAAGAAATCTATTCCATAAACATATTCACGCCACAGATGTAATGTTCCTGCCTGGAATCTTCAATAAGATTGCCAACAAAAGGAGGACAGACAGCCAAAAGGTGGGCAAGACAGTAGGTCTTGGAAGTTCTTGGATATTAAATCCAAGGAACCACATTTTTTGCATAGAAATTTAGCCAATTGGAATTGTTGAGTCATTTTTCTCTACTTTACAAGATGTAAAAGTCAAGAGAGAGAAAAGTGGAAAATGAGAAACAATAATGATAAAGAAAAACATGAAATAAAAATGATCACTTGTCTAAAAGTGACATCAGAAAGTACAAAGGGGAATTTTAAATTTCAAAATTTCATTTGTAAACACGTGATAGTTGGTTTTTTGCTTGTGGAAGGATCAATGAAGAAGAAAGAGAAATGAGAGATTAACTAGCTCTGTAGAAGTATAAATTTAGTTTTCTTGACTGATCTAGGCTGGAGGAACAGCCACAATGCCTAGATGAACCAATGAGAATCATTATAAAACACTTGTGACATTTTTTGTGAAACCCACTTTGTGCAGGGCTTCATAAAAGACTTCCAACAGCTGAAGGTTGAAATGGAGTCAAAAGTGGAATCATCCTACCCCTAATATATTGGTGTGCTCTGACACTGGATGTGTTGGTTTCTGTGGTTGGTGAAACCCCCAAATTTATCCTTATATCTATAGTTGGAAGAAATACCAATGGGGACCTCCAATATGTTCTTCCTGAATAAAACTTGCCTGCCTTCTTTCCTTCAGTAGGAATAATTTGGATCACGTGTGGTGGGTGGGAAGAAAAAAAATATCTCAGCTTAAAACCATTTTCCTGCTTGTTCCATTACAGTTACAGTCAGATGCACATATGCAATTCAAGATAAATTTTGAATAACATTGAAATTTTTAGACTGTGACCAAGCCACAACACAGTTAAAAATAAAAACCTAATCTCTGCCAAGTCCTATCTTGTGATTATTGCAGAAGTAGTTTTTTTTTGTAATTTACCAGTCTACATGTAAAGAAAAAAAATCACAAAGTGCTGGTTTTTCATTAATAGAAAATACCTGGTTTGAGGTGGGCTCAAACCAAGAACAATTTTGAACTTTCAATTACAGCCTGTAAAACTTGGGTGAAATTTTTTCTTGGGGTACCACAGAAAAATTACTTCAGTTTTTTTTTATTATAATTTGAGGATTTAGTCAGAAAAAATACCCAAACCACATAGAAATTTGAGGAAAAGAAAATTGACCAGAAATTTGGTGCATGAAAATGTCTCAAAACATTCTGGAATGGTCAAGTGGATCTCAAACAATTATGGGAGTGGTTGTACCTCCTATTTACAGTTTGAAGTTACAACCCATTTTTTTATCTTGTGACAACAGTCATAAAAACCAAGGCCCCGTTTGGCAGCAGTGATGTTATGTAATAACCACTGCTTTTTCATAACCGGGCCTCACAGAGGCCCACATCACATCACATGTGTGTTTGGCAGTTTTGGGAAATTATGAAGGTCATCACGAGTTTCCTCATCATTCAACATAATCCTTGCCATTTCCCAAATAGTACCCCTGGGGGTGTATTTGGTGTCATAACGTATGACAGGTGTGGTAGCCAAACACCTGTGTTATGTTGAATAATATAAAAAAATTCAGTGATTTGCATCACATTAGGTAATCTCGCGACATGACATAACATCACTGCCGCCAAACGGGGCCCAAGTCAAATCCAAGTGTTGATCTTTACCAAAAGCAGTGGGAGTATACAGGTTTGGAGTCTAGTAAAGGATGTGCATCATTAGCTAGAAAGATTACTAATGTCCTTGACCTTGAATGGCATCTTTTGAAACATTGGGTAATTGCGAGTCTTTTTGACCAATGAAATGAGGGTGTTACATCTGGTCATGAAAATGATATTAATGGGCTTATGCCTCTAGCAATCTTATGTCCTTCGAATATCTATCTATTTAAATACATTGTGATTTGAGCAGCGTGGTTAGGGATTGTCCTGAAGCATGTCTTTGGGCAGTTGTTACTATGATAACATGAATCTCGAAAAAAAATTTAGTCCATCTGGGAAAAATTTACAACAATATTGAGAAATTGGTTCCTAGACTGGTTTAATAATCTTAGGCCTTTCTCCTTCGCATTCGGCCATTTCTTTCCAAAGTTGGAGTCCAGAGTCCGCGCAGCAGTTTCCGGGTAGCAGTGTGTAATCCAAAGGGATGAAGTGGTTTGCTTCTGTTTCCTTTGACGTACTAGTGCTTATGAACTGATCCGTGATCAGAATCCGACTCGTGGCCACCCTTCTCTAAATCTGTCTTTTCGTCAGAAATCCCGATATTGTCCATGTAAACAGACTTATCATCAGACATCAATACGAGGCCTTTCCAGATCGCCAAGATCGTCAAGAACAAGACAATCAGGTAGACCGAAAAGACCATGATTGTCAGCCCTGTTTGGAATATGAAGAAGACTTTTGAGTCAAAGACTTCTCCGAGGAACTTGAGAGACAGAATGAGACCGATGTTTGGAAAGGTAGTGGCCCAACATCCAAGGATTTCATTGAGATGTTTGTCTGAAAAAAAAAGGAATCAGTAACTTCACCCGAATCCACGTACATCTCGATAAACACTAACGAAGTCTTGTCCAATAGGGAATTGCTGCCATGATGAAAAGTACCGCGGAACAGCCTGTCAACATTGTCCCCACCATTATACATCCCGCTGAAGAAAGGAGTAGATCAATTTCAGTTTTTTTTTGGTCGGAAAAAAAATGATTTACAAAAGACAGAGGAGCTCACCCTTTTCAAAGGGATTAAAATAAGGTAACAGATCAAAAGGCCTCAAAGGATCAGTTATCAAACTCAGTCAGCCTAAAAATCAATCCAACTCACATAAACGATCTCTCCAGCGTTTGGTGATATCAATGAATGGATGGGGAAACTACATAAAAATAAAATTGTGAGTCTTATCACTCATTCATGTGAGGTGTGGTCTCTTACAGTTTCGAGGCAATTTTGCCCATATTGAAAAGGACGAGGGCTGGATTATAGGTCAAGCGGTATGTTAGTTAAGATGATCCATTTTAGGTTAAATATCAACACTCACCGGAAAATCCCTACGGCGAGCCATGAAAGTATGAGAGAGAAGATAAACAAACACCGTATAGATTAATACGGCTGAAATTGCAGTTGAGGGCGATTGAGGCGTGTCATGAGCAGGATCAAGGACCTACGGGTGGTCCTGCAGCAATAAAAGCTCCATTTGCCTGAAAACAGGATGATATAACCATGAGGTTCAATCACTGATTGCTGCAAGGGAAAAAAACGTGATTAAAAGCTCACCTGATGGCCATCCAAAAATCCCGTGGTCATGATTCGGAGGAGGAAAATTGCCTGGGAATGCCGAGAGACTTAAGCATTTTGATTGTTTTCACCTCATATAGTATTAAAATCTTCGGTGCGACTGACCAAGTAAAAGATACACATGAAAGCGCCAGCCCCGAACATGAAGAGACCAGTCACAAAAATTGACACAGCTCTTGGATCTGTCAATGGGACGATACGAAGTACGTTGAAAGTGACAACCCCGGTCAAAAGCAATGGGAACACAGGGAAAGCCCAGGCTGATTGAAGAAAAAAATACCCATAGATCCAGGTTAGTGTTGCACATGTGGAGCAGACCAGTCATATAATCCGATGGAAGCATACCAGGAGTCATAGCCGCGGTCGCTTTAATCAGACGATCATACAAGTCAGCGCTACCACCCATCAAGGGATGTCCCAGATTCACAAGAACTGAACTTACGATTTCTCGGCGAAGAAAACCATATGGTCAAGACAGTAAACGCAACACTGAAGTAAAATGAAGTTGCGAGTCAATACCAAGCATGAGTCATAATCATAGATGATGCTAAAGGAAACACAAACATGATTGCGACTGTTACATAGATCCAAAAAAATACAATCAGTTCATCGGCCGTTATTCCTACCGGGGCACTGAAATTTGTGCGAGGGGGGAGTCAAAGTATTCTCAGTAACTATTTGGGCTCTTCCTTTGTAGGTTTCAATGGGTAGGAGATTGCGTACCCTGTTATTAACCAACGTCAAATTCAGCGCAAAACGACCAAACAATGAATTTCCCGGAGACACTGTCCTGCAATTGAAAAGAAAAATGCGTACCCTATTTGCAAAACTTATTAGCTGGAGGTGATGAAATGATCAAAGGAATGAATTTATGAGGCTTACATAGTTGACAGTTCCAACGATGATAGTTGCACTATGAACAATACCATATTAGAATTGAGCTTGAGAAAATGGATAACAAAATGAACGAACAAAACCAGGACGCAGGTTGGTATAAAAGAGTTCTTGTTTGGATCGAGCGCTACCCTCTTAAACTGCCTGGGGTACAAGACCGCTATCATACATTAAATCAATGTCAGAACCAACCCAGAAAATCTAAGAAGCTCATGGGTGGTGCACATACCTTGGACAACCAGCAAGCCGGTAGTCAGGCAAAACACAATAATATTCAGGATAAAAAGTCCAACTTCGATGTGAGTGAGAAAATCCGGATGGGGTTTGAGATTGGCCAACAAGATGTATCCGGTTGCGGTGCCTAGAAGAGAGTATTATCAGCCGCTGGTGAGTTTTAGGAGACACTGGTATGAACTTACCCAGACCGACCGGCTACCGCAAAATGGAAAAAATTGGTCAACTGTTCTTCAAGGCGTAGACAGAAATATGTTGACTTACATAAGCTTGCCAGGTGATACCATGTATACGTTTAGAAAAGTTGGAGACAGTAGGAATGGGGAGCACAGAAATTCGGCGATTGATGCGCGACATGCGCTGATGGGCCCGCGAGCCCAGACCGTTGGGATTGTTGGCCGTCATAACTAATGGTCGGAAAGAGGACACAACGATGAGCTATTACAATCAGAATAGTTGATAGCCCAAGTCAGAAAAAATGATGTACCCTAATATGAGATGTGGTGGATTAGATGCCGGTAAAGTTTCCGAAAATCTCCCGAGAGCTTTTGTATCGATGTATCTAGAGAAACAACAGACGGTTGTAGGAATATGAATAACTTTAAAGTAAATGATGGCAACGGTGGTGCCTCGAAACCGACCCGGCTATAAAGAAGCACTAAACAGCGCAGTAGCTCACAGTAAGAGATATAATTGTTGAGGGTGGCGATGCTTGAGTAATGAGCTACACAGTGGTAAGTAAATTGTGCAAATGATCTGGGTCACAGTCAGATGAGTAGTGAATATGAATTATATAAGTAAGTTTGTTCTAAGGAATGCGATAATGTGTGTTGATTCAGACTGTCGGTAAGGACAACGTGATGTAAAAAATGAAAGACCGGAATGAAGGTTGGCTGGAAGTAACTGTGTATAAGGGTCAGTGCTGATATTTCTTAAGATAGTAAGTAGGAAATCTTGAAGTGAGAGTAATTGATGTTGAAACTTAACCTCACAAGTAGCAAGGCTTTATAATAGGACCCCACAGCCAAAAGACTAGGTACGTGTCTGACAAGCTTACTCCCTAACTCATGTGTGTGGTAATCTTTCGGGCTCTTGGCAACCGGATGAGGATTACTGGATTGCCAAGCAGTTGTGGGTCAATAAGCGTCGGTCAAGGAGTCCGAAGTTCAAGATTGATACCAGATTCAAAGAATCCACTCCAGAGCCGGTTCATCGCCCTCGAGTAAACATTGGTTACCATCCCGGTCTTAATGGGGTAAAAAACCGGGTGAGCACTCTGCTCGATATTGACAACTCATTCTCCATTGAGCAGGTTCCACCCACGACCAGCAAATTCATTCCGCCTCATAAGGTACCTGCCTACCCATCCCGTGCTTATCAGATGTCTCAGATAGCCGCGTTGGTACTCGGGGATTCAGGAATCCCTCGAGTACTGATGCAGACTGCCGGTTAGCTAGCGGCGAACATAGTATTCGTATTTATTAGGGTGCAGTAAGCAAGCTCACTGGGTTTGATTTATTTAGTTAATTGGCGCATAACACATGAATCAGCTCCCTCGCATCGTAGCAGTTGTTGATTTGTTTACGGCCCCTCTATGGACTACTAGGGATGGAGGGAATCAGTTAGATTATATCTCAGGGGTTGATCATAGGCTCCTATGATCTGGACGTGTTTGTATTGAAGGAGTTTATTGTGAGGACTTGTTGCTCTAAAGTCTGTTGTGATTCGTGATCACTGGGGGCAATGTTGACGGAGCGAAGGACGAAACAAGTGTTGAGTGTGCCACATGTGCAGTAAGTTTATTACAGCAGACATATTTAGGTTATGTATTAAGCTGGGTTTTGGCTGTATTTTAGCCGAATAGGAATCATTTCAAGACGTGGCGTTCAGATTGGGTTTCTGCCCAGGTACAAAGTGACTTCTTGTCAGCATTATGTACTTAGCTGTCTCCAAATAGGGGTAAAACCTCGAAAACCTCAAATAATAAATGGGTATTGATTTAAGAGTTCTGATGCATACATACATACATACATACACAGCTAAATACATAACCCTCTAGTCTCACCCTCTCCACCCATACACAACTTACACCTTCACCGCCTCCCAAGCTTGACTTGATCCCTTCTTTATTATTACCTCCATCAATTCAAGTCTCCGACATTGGATAAACCAGAATTTGTTTTGTCCTTATCCTCAAACCCACTCACTCAGTTTCGATGTCATCTGAGAAGGGCCTCGGAGAACCAGATACACTCGTTAAAGACTTACCTCAAATCGACTCTCACCCCGATAAACAACCTGTCAACCAGAACAACCAATCACTTGGACTCCCTCAACTTCCATCAGCCTCATCCTCATCGCTCCCTCAGTCCAACGACCATCAGGGCCAACCACCCAACTCCCAGTCAAACACGCATACTAATCCAATCACTGGTCTCATCCGAAAGCAAACCTGGGTCTCACTCCTCACCCCTGAGAAGAAGCTGTCTAAATCAAACCCAACATATAAACAATCTTTTGACGCCGTCGTCCGATCGTCTTGTCCGTCCCTCAAGTTTCTATCCGCCCAATCTTATCTAAATTTGAAACTGAACAATATTCATTAACTTTTTCAAAACATTTACCACAGGGCTCAATGTACTTCTCGTTTTCATTCCAATCTCATGGATCCTTCATTTCGCTACCCCTAATCAGGATGCAGCCATATTCACGACGTGTATGTTGGCCATCATTCCCCTGGCCAAATTACTCGGCTTTGGGACCGAAGAAATCGCCATGAGGGTCGGGTTCGCGACCGTCCACTCAGCTCTCTCTGCCTCTCCTTAATCATACTTACCTTAATCTCATCATTCCAGTCAAACTCTTGGTGGACTGCTCAATGCAACGTGGGAAACGCGGTAAGCTGTTCATTCCACTTGGGGTTTTTTTGTTTTCTGGCTGTATTATAACTCATCACTTTTTACCCCCTCTCCGATTCACCTATCCAGGTTGAATTAATTGTTGCAATCCTTGCTTTGGTGAAATGCGAATTGGTAGTTGTACAATCCTCGCTGTTGGGTTCTATCCTGAGGTTAGTCAAGCGATAATTTTCTCAGCTTTTCTCTGCGCTCACTACACTAATTATTCATCCACTTAAACTGCCTACAAAGCAACTTGCTGTTGGTTTTGGGAATGTGTTTTTTTGCAGGGTAACTGTTTAGAGCACTTCTAACAATTCCGGATACATCCACAGCTAATACCCACATTCCAACGTATTTCATTTGTTTCAGAGGGGTCCGATTCTCCGAACAAGCATTTCCATTACAGCTGCTCAGCTCAACGTCCCTCTTGATCATGAGTGTGATTGCTATATTAATCCCTGCTGGATTCCACGCAGCATTCTCTAACCTGAACGATAGCGTCGAAGGGCCAGACGTCTTGAAAATGAGTCGGGGGATTTCTGTGATCCTATTGGTCATCTATGGTTAGCTCTACTGCCTTCTTCATATTCATCTCATGCCATGTTGCGACTAATCAAGGATGATCATACGCGACGCTCTATCAGCCGCTTATCTTGTCTTTCAGCTCTGGTCTCACGCTCATCTGTACACTCAGACTTCAACGTCGTCCAACGAACACCAAGGCCATACTACCTGGACAGGCCACAAAATTTTGCGACCATCCAACTCTGTTCGAGCTCAACAGCCTTTTGCAATGACCCGGCACTCCGCCGAAGGTAGCAGTCACCCGGAGCCATTAGATGAAGAGGACGAAGAAGAAGTTCCTTCCCTTAACGCGGTTTCGGCTATCATTCTCCTTGGACTCTCAACGGCTCTAGTCGGTGTCACGTCAGAATGGCTTGTCGATAGCATTAATGGCATTACCCGGACGGGCGTGATATCGGAGGCTTGGGTTGGATTGATCCTCTTACCTATTGTTGGAAATGCTGGTTCGTGCCCCACCCTTTTCAAGTATCTCACACGAGAACTGAACGTTGCTAATGCCTCGCGATCTTAGCCGAACACCTTACCGCTGTTTCCGTCTCAGTAAAAGACAAACTCGATCTGTCGTCAGTTTTGTACATCTTTAACCACGCACCATCTTGAGATTCTGATTATATCATCCTTCTTTGTGTTCGATCATACTTTAGCATGGGCGTTGCTGTCGGCTCTTCTATTCAAATCGCGCTTTTTGTGGTTCCATTATTGGTCATCCTTGGCTGGATCATGGACAAACCCCTAACACGTGAGTTATCAAAGATACATTCATTCACCCTAACCCCCTTTTCCCCTCGACCCAGCTTACTGACGCTCCTTTACCCCCCCGGAGTTAGTGCTTTTTGATCCATTTGGTAAGTCAAACTTGACGCGCCTACTCCAAAGGTTGTTGTCTGATTAGATTTGTCGGTTGGATGATTCAGAGAGTATCACCTTGTTTTTATCGGTATTGATCGTCAAGTAAGTATTTCATCTTCCCCTGCTTGGTTTTTAATTGTGTAAATATAATCTGACTTTGTTCATTTAAAAGTTACACGTTAGTTGCTGTTTTTTGCTGTCCAAGTGTGCTTTGTTTTAAAATGTATCTCGTTTGTGTCACAGTATACAGGATGGACGAGCAAACTGGATAGAAGGGTTCATCTTGATGTGTGTTTATGTGATTGTGGTAAGTCCCTGACGTCTAACCCTCATCTAAATGCCGAGCAACTGACTTACTTTGTATTTCACAGGCGGTTGCTTTTTCTTTGTAAGTTTCTAGGCTTTGTTTTTCGTGCGGTAAAATGCAAGATAGCTGATAACATTTCACTCATCCGATTGACTCCATCGGCACTTACTCCTTCAGTACCCTTCCACTGCTGCTGACATCACACTGGGACTGAAGTGCAATTAAATGGTTACATCTGTTTCTGCATCCTAAATCCCACAAAGCGTGAGTTCTGTTAAACCATTGTGAGGGTTTCACATCTACAAACTTCACCAGCTCTTCACGCAGTTCTGACTGAAGTATTTTGTCATGTTTTGACGCCACGCAGCTTTCTCAGTCCCAGATCATCAGACTCTGGACACTCCTGCATCATGTGAATTCCCCTTTTGAGCTCTTGCATATTTTTCTCAATATCATCCCGGTTGTTACTCTGGCGAATTCGTCGTATCCCATCCATGCCCTCGGCACCTCACCGACTTCCAGAGCAACTATCTTTACAGGTATGTACGTATACAACTGTACATACATGTACTGCATATAATTACTATTTGCATGATGTATCTAGTCCATTCTTTTATTGTTGAGGTTTTTTTTTCTTGGACCGGCAAAGTCCACCGAGTATCACCCAATGATCTTGATATTGCATCGTAAATTATCACATGCATTAATCTTATATCCTCAAATTGAAACATAACGATACCAATAGACTCTCCCTTGTCTTTCGCGGAGATGACACAATGTCAGGATGTTCTCAGCGCTTCTGAACTTTGCTCTCGAAAACCAATGGTTCCGAACTTTGGTGTCGAACACCATTGGTTTCGAACTTGTGGGTCAGGATATAAACCTGGTTCATGCTGCAATCAACCCTTTCTTGTATACCTGCATGATTATTATCGTCTTTCCCTTGGTCACATTCCAACAAAATTGGAGTACCGATTGGATATGTAGCACGAGGGCATAGCACCCAATTTTGGGGATTGGGGAGGGAGGTTTAGAAAAGGGGCTTGATGAGAGAAGGGTACACAATGTTTTTGTTTGTGGAATAATAAGGACAAAGATAAAATTGCATTTGAAATCAAAAGCATGAAATTCTGAAGCAAAAAAAAACAACAGAGGAGGTTTAGAAAGGGGCTTTATGAGAAGGGTACACAATATTATTTGTGGAAATATAAAAAAAGATAACATTTCATGTTGAAATCAGAAAGCAATGAAATTATGAAGCAAAAAAAACAAAAAGGATGAGAAACTAAAAATATTAATATAACTATTGCCCTGTACATTTGAAAGAACCTCTTTATAAACAATATTTGATGTTTCATATGAAGGAAGGCCAGATTCAGGTTGAGGGACTACTACCTTTGTAGTACGGCTGGACTTACTTCGTGACAATGCAACATAGAGTTGTCCATGACTAAATACAGGATCATGAAGTACAATACCAACATTTCCAATTGTCTGACCTTGAGATTTGTTATAGTTAGTGAAAGCCAGATTTACAGGGAATTGTTTCTGTATGAGCTTGAAAGGCAATCCAGACTCATCAGGGTCTGATATGAAGGGAATGCGTGGTATGGCCACCAAGTTGTTGACTCTATTTCCTGAAATTACCTTTGCATAAATAACATTTGGGCCCAGGTTTTCCACATCAGTCTAGTCCCATTACAAAGTCCCATTGTTCGATCAAGGTTCCTCAGCATTATGATTGGGACACCCCTTTTCAAGTTCAGAATGTGAGGTGGAAAGGCTGAAATTGTTAGACTATTTATGTATTCCTGCAAGTATAGGTTTTGGGGGTCATCTTCCACTAATCATAGCTTGTGTAAGTCCTTCCTTCTGATGGAATATCTTGCAAGATCCTAGAATTTATATGGTTGACTGAAATATTCTTGCAGCAAAGAATAGCCCGGTCCAAAAGTAATCATGATGGGAGAAAGACCTGGAAATATCTGGAATACTTGTGTAATGAGACGATCCAAATTTTCCTCGTGGGATCCACCGTGGATTACCATTGAAGCAGGCAGCTGTATCTTGTTTGAAAATCAGTGATACCTTCTCCGTTCCCACAGATAGTAAAAATTGCTGAAAGTGAGGATCCCCAGCTGCACGCATGTTGATGGACAGACGATGATGTTCTGGGAAAGTGTCTCCAGCAGTGAGAGTTGACAATGCTAGCATTAACAATTTGAGGACGTGATCCCTTCCTCACAACTGGCAAAACCTGACGGAAGTCTCCCCCTAGGACCATTACCTTTCCACCAAATGGTAGATCTGAGTCCATCAAGTCTTGGAGTAATCTATCAACAATTCAAGTGCATGCCTGTGTGTCATTGGGGCTTCATCCCATATTATCAACTTTGAATTCTTGAGGACATCTGCTTTTGTGAGTTTTTGGCAATAGAAGAAACTGAATGGTTGATAGCCTGGGAGGAATTCCAAAGGTGAGATGAGCAGTCCTTCCATATGGCATGTTCATGGCAGCAATCCTGTAAGATAGAAACAAAATTAGTTGGAATATGTATGTTCAAATTGTCATGAAAATGATTCTTACCACTACCGGCACATGCAATAGCAATTCTTTGAGTTGATCTTACATGTGCAAGTAAGCAATTGTATAGGAACGTTTTTCCAGAGCCACCAGGCCCATCAATAAAAAAACATTGTGGATGTTCTGAATTGCAGGCATGGAGAATTTGATCAAGGCCAACCTCTGCTGCTCGTTAAGTTGATTTACATTATCAATTTGACTTTGATCCACATTGAAGCTTGACCGCTCTTCATCCAACATCCAATTTCTTATTAGGTGGTTACTTCCAGCTGAAGGATTATATCTTGGAAGATCAGGAAATGATAAATCAATCCGCTGCAGACCATTCTGGAGTAGAATTGGATTGATTACTTCAATGATCCGGTTTGTCATGAGGGCATCAATCTTGACAGCCTGATGGATCCAATCTTCTGTCATGGAATTGTAAGAAAAATTTCCATAAGCGTACAGGGTTGAAGGTTGACATGTTGCCAATAGTATACCAAATAGTCTTCTCAAGTAAGATGAACTCATTGATCAGAATCAGCTTCTGCCATTGTTTGTTCCAAATATGATCATTTTCCAAGAGACCCCTTGCTAAAGCAGCTGAACAAAAACTTTCATGAATAGTGCCGTGAAAGGTTCTGAGATCTTCAAAGGAAGTAGATCCACAGACATGATTCAACAATAAACGTAAATACCATCTTTCTGGGTCTGATGGAAATACAGAATAAATCCTTCCTATTGAGTTACCGCGTTGCCTTGGCTTCCATTCTTTTGTCCTGGGATGCCATGTGTAATACCTAGGGAATTCCGAGTATTTCAATAACCTGGCATGTGGATCATTCTGTTTCTTGCAAAGTAACCGGTGAGCATTGTATAACCTTCTGAAGCCCTTTCAATAATGTTTTGCAATGATTCATCTTGGGTATGTTACTTGATGTTGATTGGGCAAATGTATGTCCAATCTGTTGACCGATGTTATGGAAGATAGTTTAAAAGAGAATATCCTCCAGCAAGCTTCAGGAGCGGCAACCCAGCGTGAGTCCCTGAATCTATTGATGTCATCAATACTTTCCCCAACATCCAGAACTACCTTATCATGTCCCTTGTATAATATTTGTAAAGATACTTGACTGCGGATATTTCTGCACAAATTTCAACATTTATATGGCACTGATATGTTGCTGAGAGGTAGGAATTGTAAGGCACCACCCAACGATGTCAATTATGAAGTTGTTCTGACCCCTACGTATTGTATTTCCATCTTGACGTCTTCTATACTGTGGATAGGAGTTTTCATTGAATGAAGATCAGAACAAAATTGTTTTGGGTACTTCTTTGAGCAAACACCATTGACCATGCATGGTGCATTGGGGTTGTAAGGTCCACAGGGCCCATGTATCATATGTCTTGATACAGCTTGTAAGAGCTGGATTGGCGAGCTGATCTGGAATTTCTGCAGTCACAATTTGATCAATTTCTTCAGTAGTGCGGGTATATACTGAGATTCTAGGATGACTAAGATATGGGCATGAGGTAAGCCCCTCTTCTGAAACTCTATGACGTGCGTGCAACCTTTTATGTTGCCAAGAATCCCATCTTTGTGGATTTGATCAAAATTTTCTTCATCTTTGAGTTGAATACACGTGTCACAATGTCAGGTCTGTCCTGTGCTGACTGTCCAGGAAGAAGGTTTCTTTGTATTTCAATCCAATTGGGTTGCAAGTTACTGTTATGAACAGGTTTGGTTTTCCCAATGTCTGAACTAAAGCCATTGCTCTGGAACCTTGCCTTCATATCACGTGGGCCTCCAATGAAAGATGTGGGTAAAACTACTCTTCTACCTGATAAAGAAAGAAAAAAATGTAAGACAGTGTGGAGTTTCAATTCAGTGAGAAATATTTGTGGAGAAATCATCCTGATTCATTACCCATTTCTGCACCATTTTCATAAGCATCCACAACACCGTAAATTGGTCCACACGGAAATCAGATTGGTTCAGCCTAATATATAGCAACCTTTCAGTCTCTATCTTCACATATTGATCTACACATATTGCTGGAAAAGTCTACCAGCCCAGTGTAGAAGAGAATAGTCTCCATTGCGGAAGGCCAACTTGTAAGCATAATAGTTCATGGCAGTTGCAAGTGGCATTTCCTGCTTGAGTTCAGGACTCCAACCAAGATCTCCATTTGGATGTAATAGACATAATGGAGAGGATCATATTTCCTGTCTAATTCAGATATTCTTGAAAGGGATTGGCCACGATACTTGATGATAACGTCTCTTGTGGCTGTTGTCAAAGGGTCATTGCCTTCAAGGTAAGAAATGTCAGAGAATGACGACCACTTAGTGAAAGTGAAAACGAAAAGAAATACCTTCTACCCAGACAGCTGCAATTTGGTCCCCTGTTGGGAGGTTATAAACTCTTTGGTCCACATTGGTTGCTGTTTCTGTAAGCCTTATTGAGCGGTTGGAGTGATTTCAGATGCTACACGCTCAAACCGGCGTATGAGAGAATTACACCGGTGGAGGATTGCTTGGATCCTTGCACTGCCAGCATAATTGCCTAGGATGAAGTCATCCCAGTTAAACTGGGATGCACTCAACCAATTTAAACTTGGTTGAAATAAACTGATGAAATATAAATCCAAGGGACCCCCCTGGTTTTTATATTTTCATTGGTTGAGGTCAACCTACTTTAAATTGGTTTTTTTCATCCTAGTTTAACTGGGATGAACTGAACCTAGGCAATTATGCTGGCAGGTTGCCATCAGCTCTGGGAGAAGATGTTGACCATGAATATGACGATTTTCCAACTCATTTGCATTATCATATGTAGAGCTGCAAGAATTTTGGGACTTCTTGAGACATTGGGATCAAGCTGCCAAGTTGTGGTGAATTGTTCCCTTCACCTTGAAAGTATAAATACCTTGGCCTTGGTTGTTCAAAGCAGCTCTTGTAGCACATTTATACCAAGTCAAGTGAAGTAAATCAAATTGCTATTTATCAACCGTATGGATCTTTATCAGTTATTTCCTTGAGGTGAGTGGTCTTGAGTTGCATCTTTGAAAAGCGGAGTAAAGCTGGAGGAGGGGGTGGCTGATTTATGTGATCCTCCCAGAGCGGCAGCAGAGGGCATTGGTCTCTCCTTGAAATAGTATGGCCTGGCATAATTGACATTGCCTCTCTCTCCTCAGTGTGTGTGGTCTGAAAGTTGGATCCTCTCTCCAACCCCATGCAACTGGCCTGCGAAAATTGATCTGGGGGATGTTGTCAGCTACATAGAATTCATTTTCATTCAATACAGGACGGTCATCCAAAACAACACCTGAAGGATTATCAAATCCAATCTGGGGACAAATGGCGATCAACCTGATTTAGAACCTTTCCAAATTGGTTTCTGGTATATCATCCTCCAAGTGGGGTTTGTGCTCTACAGGAGGAAGGTTTGAGGAGTTATCATAGTTGGTGTAGATATTAATCTGATTGTTGGGAGAAAATTTTGGAATGGACCAAGTTGAAAATGGAAACTCTTGAGGGGTTGTTAGAAGTTTGATGAATTCTATTGGTCTGATGGGTAATTGGCGGTGGTTCTGAGACATCAATTGAGTGATTTGAGACAATGAATGCCTTTGTGATGGGATATGATGTTGATTCAACTGGATGGGGAGTGAGTTGAATGGTGGTTTGGATGGGAAGTAAGTGAATGGATATGATGAGATCTCTGATGAGAAACTGGGGATGGTAGTTGATAAGATAATTGCCGGGACGTTGGGGATGGAACTTGATGAGAGATTGGACGGGACTTGAGGATTGAAGTTGGTGAGAGATTTGATGAGAATGTTGAGAGAATTGATGGGAATGTGGATGGTGTGTTTGAGGGTCATTGTGTAGCTGCTGAACATGGGAAGGGTGATGATTATTGATTAACTACCTTGGAAGTGCTGATGACTTGGAGAATTGTGAGAGTTGAAAAAATAAGAATGGGTACAGAGAGGATGGATGGTGAAATGATCGGGGTTAGGGGTGGTGGGAAGATTGAGTTGAGAATTCAATTGCCTTTGCCAACCCTAGCATTTCTTTCCCTGTTGTATGCTCTTCTGAGTTCATCAATATTCAAGTTCATTGTAGATTAATGTTGTAGATTAATGGGAGCTGAAAAGTAGAATGCAATAAGACTATGTGGTAGGGAATCAGATTATTACTTTTAAGAATGATGGTTGTGAAGTGGGATATTCTTGGGGGGAATGGAAGATGGGAATGGAAGATCAGGTGAAGAAGACTATCTCTATTATGTCTGGGGAAAGGGTAGCAGCAGTTTCAGTTTGATTAATTAGTTGTTGGTAGCAACATTAATTTGACTTGGTTGCCAGCAACAGTTTACAATATGTGTACCTTGGTTGGTAGCAACATGATTGGTTGGTATAATGATATTGGTTGTTGTTAGCAACAGTATTGGTTGCTTTAGTGAAGAAAAAAACAACCCAAAAAAGTATGTAAAAAAACAGAAAAAGAAAGAGCAAACAAAAAAGGAAAAAAAAGGAACAAAAAAAAAAAAGAATACAAACTCATGCAAAAACAGAGCAAAAAAAAAAGAGCAAAAAAAAGAAAAAAACAAAAAGCAAAAAAACATAATCAAAAAGAAAAAAAAAAAGTGAAAAAAGAGGGGAAAAAAAGCAAAAAACAAAAAAAACAAAAAAAAGCAAAAAAAGTGAGAAAAAAGCGGAAAAAACCGTGAGAAAAAAAGCTGAAAAAAAAGCAAAAACCCAAAAAAAAAAAAAAAAAGGGAAGAAAAAAAGCGAAGAAAAAAAAGCAAACAAAAAAAGCAAAAAAAAAAACAGCGAAAAAAAAACAGCAAAAAAAAAGCAAAAAAAAAAAAGCGAAAAAAAAAAGCAAAAAAAAAAAAAAAAAAAAAAAAAAGCGAAAAAAAAGCGAAAAAAAAAAGCAAAAAAAAGCGAAAAAAAAAATCAATTAAGATTCTTTAATGTTGCCCTCGGTGTTAGAAACTGAACAGGTTGTCGCCCTCGGCATTAGAAACTGAACGGGGCATGTCGCCCTCGGCGTTAGAAACTGAACAAAGTTGTCAGGGTTTGTTTGGCTCGCAAAGGCCATTTGCTTAGTTATATGTAGATAATAAATAATCACTTGAACAATTGGCTTGGTCCTAGGAATGGGTATTTTAAATGGTTTTACACCAATCCTGACTGGAGCTCTTTTTCTAGAGGTTGTTTCTTTTCGTAGGATTGATAACATTTTGATTAGGTAGAAACTAGGCTCTGCCTACCAAAATCAGCACCATTCCTTGAGCAAGAATTCAATCATCCAAGAAATCGCGATCTTCGGCCATCACCTTCTTGAGGAATTGGACAAATGCATAAGCTGGAAATCCTACCTGTAAGATGTATGGATGGGAGTAATTACGAATAGAATTGGTCAAATGAAGAGCTGCTCTTAAAGGGATAGCGCTTCATATCTTGACCAACTCACGACATTGTTCCAATCACCGTCAATTCTTCGAATTAGTTGGGACCCGACCCCCTCAACAGATATGCCACCGGCTTCGATCAATCCCTTCCCCCTGTGATACACTAGCAAATCGTTCATATTAAATGACTACATATGAATCAGAATAGCTCAAGTGTTTTCAAAACAGTCGTCGTCGTAACTCGAAAATGAAAGCGTGCTATATGTACTAGGCTACCAGGCTCCCCCTGCCGACATCGCCAAACCACCATCGACTGGTTTCCCCTAGAGTCTTAACTGTATAGCCTGGACTCGCAGAGTGGGATATACTATAGCTACCCCTGTGACGGCTGTTACCCGAGTCTCTGGAGGAGCGTTCATGAGCTCCTCGAGCATAGAGAGTTGATCGGGCTGGTGAGTCTGGCTTTTCCAGTATCTTGGGAAGCTCGCCTGGACCGGGAAAAAAGAACGTCTGAAGGACGGTGTCCGCGCCTATCACTATGTCTGGGGGTTGATCTGGCGACGATGCCTGACATGTTTGAAATCAGATTGACAGTCAAGTTTTTTGTATTCCTGGGAGAGTGTCCCCATCTGTTCAAACACTGACCACGAGCCGGGTGTAGACATCGATGGCCTTCTCGGAAGCGGTGCAGCAGCCCGCATAGCGAAGGCCCTTTGCTTCAGGCGATTCAGGATCCTCAAAGGATGAATGGTCAAGGTTTTCATCAAAACTCGAGGGTATGACCTCCGGATTGATTCCCTGCTTCGAGATAATCAAGTCAGCATGAATACACGTTAAGCGTGAGTCGAAGGGATCAACACCGACGATGTCACGCAGAATCTTGAGCCGCCTGGGTGAGGAAGAGGCGAGAGAACGATACGTTTTCCGGTGAGTTTGGGTTTTGTGTAGAGAGGAGGGAAGCTTGAGTGCCCTCTCGCCAAGGATAGATGGTTCACCGGAGAATGGGCGATGGGCTGAGGTTCGGGTGAGAAGTCATGGCAAGGTTGGCCTGCCGAGCTTAATCGCAGGCCGACCGAGCCCACCAACTCCCAGTCCGGTTGGGAGCACCACCAAGCCGCAGCGCGCCAGCGAACTCGAATAATGACCTTTCAAACTGAGTTCTCCTTTGATTAACATCATAAAATATTATAAGCTCAAGTTGGTCAGACAACGACGTCCCTAAACCCATTATCCTCAGTACTTCTACCACATGTCTGGGGCAGAAGCTGAGTACATAATAATTTGTCTAATGTTTCGATGATGGATTCTAAACAGCTCAGGTTGTGATGCTTACCAGCGTAACACCTTTGTACTTAGCTCGAAAGCTCAATACTGGAAGATCTAAGCGCCGTACGGAATGAGCGGGTGGCAACGACTGAGCTACAAAATGAACATTATCCGCAGGGAAGATTAACGTGCTGAGATTGGGCTCTAGTGGTTGATAAGTTCTAGAGTCGACACCGTCTATATAAACAGTACTGGGCTTTCCATGGTTCCCTCCGTCAGGAAATCAAGTTACAGATTACCATACCTAGTCGATCTTAAACACATCAATCGCGGCATAAACTCATTAGATCAACGCGAAGCAATCATCCCCCGACATAAATACACCAATGAATAATCAACAACCTATGGTTACGCTTTCGATGCTGCTGGCGCCTCCTTTAATTGTGATCCTCATCGAAACCTGCACAAACTCTGGCCGCAGAGTTACTCGTCTTCGGATCCTATTTGCTACCCAAAATGATTATTCGGCATACTTTCAACAACGTGCGATAGGACGTACCAATGCTTCCGATCCACATCATGTCCAATCTCAATTATATTACCTCATCATCGTATCTTGTTACTGTTGACACTCTACTATTAACAATCCACATCTTAGTCTACAGTCCGCGCACACAATCCAAGGTACTCCAGTTCTTTCCATATAAATCAATACCATTAGAATAAAAGTCAATTCTCAAAAAACTCTCAATAAATTTTTGCTTACTTAGTACTATGGAATGATTTTTTATATTGTACCTTGGGTTTTTCAAATACTCAAATTGGGTTATCATCTATGTATTTGTCGGCAATCTTGGCTTTAAGTTACACCTTTTATTAATCTAATCTCCTTACTAGGAGTTCTCTAGTTGTCGCAAAATTCATTTTACTTTTGCATTATGACGCCCCTGGCCACCAATTCCGGCCCTTTTCTTACACTATCTTCCTCAAAAATCAGGATTTTTTTCAGATATCTCTTTTATATTTCGGAATATTTTAACTTGATTTTTCAGGAAGTGCTTAACCAGTTCAACTGGATACTTCAAGGCATAAATGTAGATGGATTGGATAAGACCAAGGCCCTTTGGTTTACTGATGTTCCAATAGGTTTTGAGAATTGGGACAAGTTGAGAAAATCCTGGCCTAGGTGCTCAGAGGATTAGGCCATCTGAGGGCCATGTTTCAATTATTTGTCAAAGGTTACAACCTTGCGTTGGGTTGGGTTGAGGGTGAGTCAGCTATTTTTTATTTCTGCTTCAAGGAGTTTCTGGAGGGTAATCAATTGAAAAACCATGTGTAGGTTTTTTTGGGTTGAATAAGTGGTATTGTTGAAAAAATCATTCATTTGAGGTTACACAAAACATTTTAAACTCCAGAAATAACAAATTAGTTTCTGGATGCACTTAAAATACAAGAAAAACTCTACCAATTGCCAGCTGTTGAAATACAGAATACTCTAGTGTAACTGACATTGAAACTCCATATGATTACATTTCTTGTGGTGAATTAAATATTAGTAAATCATTCATTCTTCTGATTTAGTAAAATAAGCTAAGAATATAGAAAAAAGTGAATTTTCTTGTTAAGTTCACATGATTCTATTCCAATTTCCCCTGGAAGTTTTCCCAAACCACCAAAGCTGAGCTTGGACCCAAAAAGGTTGCAAAAACATATTGAAAGTTCTGTTTCTTTAAGATTATCTCATGCCATAACCATCACATGAATTTTTTCTAGAAAAGCAGCTCTAACTAAAACTGTGTGAGAGAAGAAAGATTATTACAATCTTTCAATCATAATACATATTGCCCATAGAGGCATTCACTGGTGATCTTGATTTTGTGATATCAGCCCGGATTGTAAGACAGAATTTAGCTGAAAGTGTGCTGAGGCTTTATTCCAGGAGAGGATGGAGCCTCTATTTATAGTGAAGGGTACTAGCTACAAGATGGGCTATGCGGATGTCTAAGAGAGAATACACGGTAGTGAACTCTTTTAGAGTCCGGCAATAGAAAAATAGGTCTGAGTGAGAGAGGGAGAAAGACAACTAGGCAAGTCCAGGGGACCACTTATGGTAAAGAAGGGCCCGGTGTGCCAAGATCAGAAGAGGAGAAGACGGATAGGACGGGGTGTTCTTATCCGGAGACAAAGGTTATACCGGCAGGTCTGGTTCCGGGAAATCACAATTTCATGCACAAAAGAACCATCAAGTTAGGGACGTTCAAAGATGGTCTGTATATGCATAAGTATCACAATCCGAAAAAAAAATTGTTTGGGACACATTTGGATAAGATCAATCAAACTAAGTTACAATTTACATTTATGCAGTAAGCATATTTACTGGTAGAGCTGACCTTGTTCCAGTTTGACTCACAGCTATTTTCAATTAAATTGGAAATACATAAGTGACTGTACCAGTGTGGCTAGTGTTTAAACATCACCTCTTGCTTATCTCAGTGAAATCCAGGTGGTGATAGTTGAAGCTGCGGCACAAGTAACGACACCGGCAACACTTGTTTATCCTCATTCAAAACCTAATTCTTCCATTAAAACACATCACCTTTCTAATCCCTCAACCTTCATCTTCTCCACATCTCTCTTCTTTCACTCTCTGTATTTTTCTCTCTATTCATTATTCAACTTAATCAAAACTCAAATAAAACTTGCTCTCACCTCAATCAAATCAACTTGCTCTCACATCAATATCAAATTTCTCTCGCCTCCATAGAATCAACTCCAACAATTGCGATCTTCTCAAAGCTCTCGCATATTCATCTACAACTTCCAACTCGTCAAAACTTAATATATACTGATTTTTCCATTTTAGTCCTGTGCTTTTATCTTTACTTGTCCTTGGTTCATCTTTTATTTAGTTGTGTTTCAGAGATCATCTTATTCTCATCGGGAATGCTTTCCATTTCTATTCCACATGTTATTCACTGTTCTTATCAGTCTCTCTAAATTTCTCTTGTTTCATTAGTTTTGGCTTTAACTTTCTAGCAATAAAATATCAGGTCTATTGTAAATTTGTTTACATGTGCAGGTAGTAGATACTGCGTCTTGCAGTTAGTAAAAATTTCCAAATGTAGCAAGGGTATCCAAGATTCTGGCTTTTAGCTGAATTGGCTCTGTGTTAACTTGAACTGGTAGCATTTAAATCAGGTCTAAACTTCTTTGATTGCATGGAATTGGCCCCCCAATATGGATAAATCTTATTAAACTAAGTTTTTAAACCACTTATTAAATGAAATTTAGGGGCTAAATTCTTTAATTCTTGTATCCTGGCCCCATCCACAAAACTTAACCTTTTGGTATGATTTTTAATGGAATTATGTTGATGTTACATAGTTTGCTTAATTGTTATGACAGATATGTCAGATTGTTATACAAATATAGGTAAATATGGCATCATTTTGGTTAAATATAATGTAATTTTCTTCTTCTGTAGGACCTCATTTTTTCTATTTAAGGTAATTCTGAATTCTGAAACCTGATACAAACATTTTTGAAGTGAGAGCCCTGGAATCTACAGTATTATATAACTGTCTCAGGGAATTTTGAATTTTTGTTTGTGTAGACTTCATTTCTGGTAATAGATTCCTTTCAGTTCAGAAGATACTAATTTCCATAAATTTCAAGAACATACTTTTTTTTCATATTAATTGATATGAATAAACAACAAATTTGCCAATTACATAGAATATTAAAATCCTATCCAGTTCCAAGAGGTATTTTTCTTTGGTTCTTTTCCCTATCATTATTAAAATTCATTGATAAAACAAGAAATTTACCAATTGAATATAAGAATATTTAAATACCTATTCAGTCCCAAGAAGTAGTTTTCTTTGTTTCTTTTCTGTATCATTATATAACATCACGGCTTACTAGTTGAAAAAACAAAAACACTTGAAAATAGACATGGGAAATAAATTTAATCTGAAATTCTGTTCAAGTCATTTCATTGGAATCATACCCACCAGTTGTGCAAAATGAACTTTGGTTTGGAAATATGCCACATGGTTCAACTAGTTGGAAACTTGACCCTCAGACTGCCAGATTTCCAACAAGCTGACGGTGCAACTTCCATCCATTGATTTCAGTCAAGTTATTTCAGCTTTCGTGGGTCAATTCTCCAATTCACTGACCTGAACAGTCATTTGCACGCAGGTGGACAGGGTAAAAAAATGTCAATCTGATTTTTTTACCCGGGAATTGTCACCCCCCCCCCCTCCTCCAAAAAAGGTAAGAATAAATAAATAACACCCACAACAGCCCCATAAAATTATTTTCATCCTGTCTGCATTGGGAGAGAGTGACCTCAGAAGTTTATATGTTTTTTTTTTCCCTTCATCACTTGGCTTTCTTTTGCCTTGATCTCTAAAATCAATTACTGACTCAATAAATACCTTGTAAATAATTAATTGATATACCATATTAACCATAAAAATTGAAAATTGAAAGAGATATCTCAATGCAAATGGAATTGATACCCAAATATATAAAACTCATTCAAAAACTAACAGACCAAGCTTTGAGTTCTATCAATAGTCATGAAAATAAAACAGATATTAATATACTGACACACCTTCTCTGTGTACTGTCACTACAGAAAATTTATTTGCATTCATTATTGTTCTTCAATAAAATCAAATGTACATTCTTTACTTCTCACCTACACTGATAGTGATGTTCAAACAGCCAGATTGAATGACTGGAAAACTTTCAAGTGGTTTGAGCTCCTTGGGCAGACCAGCTGAGTAGATTATTTAAAACCAACTTCTCTGAATCATTTACTGACACTTGCCCCCAGCTACTACCAGCAGCTCAGGAAAGAAATTTTTCAACCCAGGCTACCCTTCCCCCCAGCTCCTACCAGCAGCCCATCCAATAAAAGTTTCATCCTATACTGAACATGCAACAAGCTCCACCTAAATTGTCCATATCCTCCAATAGCCCCTCCAAGCCCTTCTTCTCAATGATGAACTAACCCCACAGTTACCCTCCCAGATCATCCAACTTTCAGAAGCAACCCCATTAGGAAAGCTAACTTGCTATTGTACAAACACCATGAGTGGCTTCAAGTGGTTCAAGGACCCCCACATTACCAGGGTCTTCAGATGCAGCTACTAATTAGCTACAATTTAATCTATACACTCTCCTGTAAACCTGAAATGGTATACTGATACCATGAAATTTCCTGTGTCCATCCAGATTTCCAAAACTATATCAATAAACCAAGAAGAGCTCCAGCTATGACCCCAAGTCAGATAATCCTAAGCAGTCCAGGTCATGCAGGTAATTTCCACTTTATTTAATTTATCTAAGACACCAGCTGGCCGAGTTCCTCTTTTACATACTTTAGCATGAATCCAACCCCACAGTTTCTGGGAAATGTACTGAAAAGATATTCACTTCTCCAGATATTTCCTACTGACCTACCATACACCCCTTAATTCTCATGTTCTGGTACTAATCCATTGCTATAAATTGCAGGGCACATATAATATGTAATATGAAAGAATTAGTGGTTTTTTTGTTAGAATTCTACCCCATGCCCAAAAGAGGGCTTATTCATTTTTGTTCTTCTCTATTCTTTTCTGTTCCTTAGCTCAGCTGGCTCTAAAATTAGGGCCCCTTCCTAGTCTTGTATTTCATCTGTTCCCATCTGGAATACAATACCCACTTAGTTCTGAGCCCATACCATGAGACCTGCTCTACTCAAGACTTCTCTTCTGGTTATCTGAGTACCTGAGTGTACTGTGCTCTTGATCTTTTCTAGCTCTTCTTCCTCTCTTCACTTGGCCTTAGGCCACATTTCTTTCAGTTTTTGCACTGTTTGGGATTTTAACAAAAAAATATACAGCTAGCTAACAATTTTTTCTCTATTCATTCCTCTGCATAACACTTATGTTTTTTTTCTGATGCCATGCTATTGCTCAAAATTTCAGTGTTCAAATTTTATTGCACATTTAGTTTTGCCCTGAAATCTTTTGTGCTTGCAACTTATCCAAAAAATTGAATCCTTTGTGTATCACGTTATTCCCACCTACCTGTGGGAAATGTGTCAAAATGGGCCACAGAGGCCCCAAATTGATTTGATGATTTGAGATCAATTCTTTATTGCAGCTGAAAAAAAAAATGCTATAGTAGTATATAAATTATAAACAGATAAAAAATAAAAAGGTTAATAGGGACAAATAATGATGAGAAGGAGTGAAATAATGATGTACCTTAATATGTTCTAGCCCTAGCTGAAACTTCAATTAGCCCACAAAATATTCTTTTTGGAGATAGAAAATAGAAATACCACAAGGCTGAATAAATTGAAAGATAACAATCAATTAAAAAAAAAACCAACAATAGAGACAAAAACGAGTATAAAAAAAAGATCTAACAATATTCTACCTCCACTCGGATAGATTTGGGCTCTCCCAAATATTAATAGTCTAAACAAGTGATAGTAGTGGAGTGGTTA